>CM039680.1:84478568-84755562 GCA_022537955.1 Schmidtea mediterranea
TTAATTTTACTTTATTATGTCTCATCGATGTTTATTCTGTCATTTTGACACTTGCAAATTCTCTGGTGCTACAAGATGAAATAAAAGTTATTTATTGTAAAACATAATGGTTTATTCTGTCATATAGTTGATCAGGGCTTTCTTAATAATAACAATATAAAATAAAACAAATGTCATAAAAATTATAAATCTTTTGTAATTTATGACATTTTAACAACACCGTTAAATTAATAAATAGTTAGTCATTGAGAGAGTCTCAAAATATATCCGCAAGCCCACGGATTTCTCATTAAATTATCTTTACTGTTAGATCGCAAAGAGTCACATGTGATTCATTTTATTTGTTTTAAAAAGACTATAACATCTAGATCGGGCCATAATCTTGCTAATATAATCTTCGGTTTGCTCATTTCAAACTATTTTTTAAACTTTCTGCTACATGAAGTATCGTATTGTTTTGAAAGATTGCAATCTAAAACCAGAGTTAAGAGATCTGAAAGGATATTGTATTTCCTCATAAACTATCATAAAAAATGTAAAATATCACAAAAATTTAAGTAAAATAGTTTTATTCTTCTGAGTTGTTTTGTTATTGCAGTTGATTATTTTCAAAAGAACATGTTTTCCTTTATTCCGAACAAGGGTTCGTTGCATTCTTTAAATATGGGGATTCTAAATTATTAGCTAATGATAATAGTTTTTCCTTTATGAATTTCTATCTAACTTTAAATTAGTAAAATATAACTTAAAAATTATAAATTAACTGGAAAATTTTTGAAAGCCAAAAGTAATTTTTGTATAAAATTATTATAAATAAATACAGATTTTTTATTTTTTTAAGTGATTCTTATAAATATATTGAATTTGAGGATATTTTAATTATAAATAGCATTAAATCAGATTTTTGATAAAATAACTGATTATCTTTTTAATATTGAAAATAAATTTTGATAATATTTATAATTTTAAAGAAATATAAAATCATAGTTATTTGTTTCTTAGTATTTTTTAATTGTTATTATGAATATTATTATTATTATTATTATTATTATTGATAATTAATTAATTAATTAAAAATTTAAATAAATTTGTCGATAGCAGAATCATTTACAAAAATATAATTTAAATAAATTACTATGTAAGCCAATTTTCACAAAGTTTATTTATAAAATGAAATATTTCGACCTAAATTAGGTCCTGATCCCTCCAAAACAAAACTTAACAAGAATTTTGCTCTCTGCTTCTTCTCAAATTGAATCTTTTCTTTTAACATAAGAAAATATTCAATCAGAGAAGTAAATCGGATAATGGTGTAAATAATATCAGTAGTACATGTAAGAACGATGATTCTAAGTTGGTGCTGCGAAGTAATAATTATGTTGTTGAAAAAATTTCGATTATTAAATAATAATACGAGGATTATTTAATAATCGAAACTTTTTCAACAACATAATTATTACTTCGCTGCAAGGGCTTATTTTGTTATACACTGATTTGATATATTTATTTATGTTGCTACCAAGGAATCACCGTTTTATACTTATACTTATACTTATTATTATTATTATTATTATTTTCCTTTTAAATTCTTTGCAATTATTATCTTTTCTCGATTCTTAATGTATGAACTACTTTTGTTTTCATTAATATTTTCTATCTATTGTTCCATATTCGATTTTGAATGGAATATCATACATTATAACACAGGTCAATACATGCAAATTATAATTAATACTTACGATAATTTAAAATGATAATTAATCAACATTAATTTACTATGATTGGTATCTCTTATGTAATGAAAAATCGGCCACGAAATTTTAACAAAAAGGAAAAATATTATCTATCAACTGAATAATGAGAAAGATAGCGATCCGATATCAGATCTTGTGCTTGGAACTTGTAATTATTGTAATAGTAATTTATTTTTTAAAAAATATAGTCACTTATAAAATACTAAATTTAATGTTATGGAAACATAGATGATGGAGTTAAATTTCATATGATCCCCTGGGTGCATTATATGTCATTAATTATATTAAATTTATGTCAATTTTGAGTTATAAAAATCTAGGCCACAGTACATGGACAACATTAATAGAAGACAATTTTACAGATTATTTGTACAGTGTTAACTACTAAAAAAATTATTCATTTAAAGTTTCTTCTACTATTTGAAAAATATTAATAATTAGGTAAATAATGTATTAAAATGGTTTGTTGCATTTTAATAACCTAATTTTTAAAGTTTTATTTCTCTCAAAATTATGTCTTTTTGAGTGAAACGTCTTCATTGTTGTAATTATAACTTAAACTTTAAAAATGAGACTTCCTTGCTCTACATGTGCCAATTCGCACGTGTCAACTAAGAAAAAATAGTTTTTAATACCAAAATTTTGGGTTCAATTTTAAAAAAAACGAAATAATATTATGTTTTAACCATCTACTATTTTTGAGATTTAATTTATTAAATAACTAAAACTTAAATAAAGCGAAATTTTTAGTAAAACGAAAATTGTTTTCAAAAATATATAATACATTGGTTGTAATTCATTTACAAGTTTTGTAGTTGTTTTTTCAAATTAAATAAAATTAATCTTTTTTTAAAAATCTTTTTAAACCGAAATAGTATTTCATTAGACTACAAAAAAAATAAAATATTTTAAAATTAAATTTTTAAAAAAACTTATTTTATATAATTTCATCTTATCCGTAATACATTATTTTAAATGTAATTTCTACAAACAAAATTTTAAATTAAATTATTTACTTGAAGCTCTTCTTCAATGTCTGAAATTGTGGCTTTGTTTCTTTGAAGGCGTTCGAATTGTTCCAAATATCGTTGATAAATACTTCTCAATGCCACACAGGCGTTGGCACATTTCAGCGGAATTTTCAGATCTTTCATTACGCCTTCCCAAGACATTTCTGTTATCATCTGAATGGAAAATTTTTACGATTTGCAATTCTAAAATTTTCTACAATGCAATGCTTTTTACGGTATTTTTCACGGTCTATTGAACCAATCATGGATGGAGAATGATTATTATACAATATCTATACTCGCTTATTATTTATTTGACATGCCAACTTCAACAATGATTTCAAGTATCTGTCTCAGGCACACCCAGCAATACATATTGACACACAAACTCTCTCAGACACACACACAAGTCACTAAAAATAGAAACATGCAGGTGTCGGAACAAGACGCAATGGCGTAAATTGTTCGATCTACTTCTGATCGTCAATGTCATCTAATGGCACTGTGTTGTCATCAATCACGCTGTTAATAATAATGTAGAAAATTCATTGGAATCTCTTGTTACTAAATCTAGCACCAATTAAAATTGATTTTCGAAATGTAACTCCTATTTTATTGTACAGTCCAATAATAATAATAATAATAATAATAATAATAATAATAATAATAATAATAATAATAATAATAATAATAATAATAATAATAATAATAATTAATATCATTCAACTACATTACAATAGTTTATCTCACTCACTTTCTTTAATCCACCTCTTTGCGCCACTGCGTTGTACATTGCTAGCAAATCGATTCTACGCCCAAATAAAGTCGGGACATGGTTAATTGGTGTACTAAGAAAAATTAAAAATCATTATAAAATATATTAATATTATACTATTGACTCTCTTGAATTTTGATGATGTCTTGTAGGAATTGATCAGACGTGCGATCAGTGACTTGGGGTAAAAAACTAAATCCCCCATTTAAACCTGATATGCTTTTTCTATTCTGTCTGTTATTTGTCATGACTACAATACACAAACAATTTATAAAAATTAAATATTTTAAATAAAATTTAAAAAAACAATAAATATAAAAAATGACTTACGGAGAGGTTAAAATTCCATCAACACTTGGGATTTCAATGCTGGTAAATAATCTGTGAATAAAAATATCCGTGTTAATGAGTTAAAGATTTTTGAATTATATTGATAGCAAAATTCACAATATTTGGATAAAGATACCAGCAAAAATTAATAGCATTGTATTGGCTTTAATTCAACATGCATAACCAATAAATCGTGACTAGATTAACTGGCACATCAGAACTAGTATTTAGCTGAATATTTGAACGCAAAGAAAATTAGTAAGAAATTCTAGCATGAAGAAAAGTCAATTTGAAAAAGCAACCAACAGTCGATCATTAAACAAGTAAAAAAAACTTACTTTGATTCAATGTTCTCTTCTCTTGATTAGAAATTGTCTATCTGATTTTTCACTGTGTGCTCCAAAATTATTCACCACACAATTTTTTTTACGTAAATTAATAATCGCGCTGCTTTACTTTGAAAGAACACAAGAAATGTAGATAGAGTGGGATAGAAAATTTCAAGTTAACAACTTCAACACAGAAATAAATACGACAGAGCTTTGGTGTTAGTTGTTTTGCTGGGCTGTTCAATTCATTTTCGATGTCTCATCTTTGTCATTGTCGTCGATCTGGAATTGAAGATTAGTTGATTGCATTTGGACAGTCAATACATACAAACTCTGACGCACACTGAAAAGATAGTAAGTGAGAAAGCTTCTTGAAATGTGCTTTAACAATTTAACTAACCTTAATACAATTCTATTATGTGTGCATAAATGTTAAATGGATAAATCTGCGTGTGTGTGTCGTAATTTTCTACTCCAATGCATTCACTACATTTTTATATCGTGATCGCTGAACACACCGACACAGAATCTAGCTCACCAAGCCGGTTTGTATTTCTCTTGTCGAAAATGTGTGCGGGTTTACAGTATTAAATAAATGTACAGGTTGTAAACCTAGTCACTAAATTATTGATTAATTATTTTCTCTATGTCAGTTGTTCTGTATAAACCACCATTGCATACAATCACTTATGTCGATATTATTACAAGCCGATTTTCTCACCCTTTTAAATGCAGCGCAATGTATTTATTTTTTTGTTTGTGAAAAAATCATATGCAGGTAGTTATGGCAGTGTAGTCTTTTTACAACTGAAATACGCATACTAAGATGCGTTACTTTAGGTCACATGAAAAATCAACGGCTCTTACTGATTGATATTACTAATTTACTTTGTTTAAATTTGCTAATAATTAAATTCAACTGAATTTATATTTTCAAATAAAAGTAGTATAATTTTATGATTAATTTAACTATTTTTAAATTGGGTGGATTTGTTGTCATTTATAATTTTTCTTTCATCCAATGCATTGTGAATTGAAATATGTTTTTAGGAGCTGTGTAAAGTCTGTTGAGTGGATAATTTATTAATTTTTAATTATGTATAATACTCGAGATATTTTTTCAAATTATAGACAATTTTTTCTTCCTTTTTCATCTTTTATTTGTTATTTCATTTATTGTCAGTTATTTTTCGACTAAAGAAAATATTGATAGATAGTTGAAAAGTAAATGAAGATAAATTACTATTTTGACATATGTACGTGAGTTTAGCTTTGTTTTAATAGATTATAATGTTAAATTTGTTTTGATATTTAGTATTAAATCTTTTAAAATAAATGATTTACTCTTAGAGATAATGGTAAATTATATAAATCTTTTGTTCGTTTATTAACTAAATACTTCGATCATTTTTTGAAGTTCAAAATGAAGATTTTTTATGAAAAAGTTTGTGAAGGTCCACCATAAATAATTTTTATATATAAATTAAATTAGAATAGCTTACAGCAAAAAATTAATTTGACTTAAATTAAAAAAATTAATATTTGAATATGAATATTTTAATTGTGTAATCTATTGGTATGAGGTTAATATTATCTTTATTATTGTGGGGTTAGTGGTGTGGATGACCTTCACCCATACATACAAAATAGTTTTCGCCTGCCAATGGTTACCCGTTGCTAGGCAACGTTGGTACTGCAACCACTGGTCACAGGACCTCCAAAGGTGAGTTCGATATCAGAACTGCTAAGGGTTAGTCCTATGTCGGGTTCAGCGGACTGCCGTTAGAACGCCTATGTCCGTCTTCTGTTTCAGGTCCCTTTATTACTTTCTCTATTATAGCTCTTTACTAGATTTACTTGCAAATAATAACATAATAAACTAAAACAATTTTATTCATTATCAACTAAAAGAGTTAGATCTTCAAACGTATGGATTTGTTAGTTCATCTAGGCACTCCTTGGGCACGTCGACGCAACCGTTCGGTTCGACCTGGTCTGGCATGTGAACGAGGTTTCTTGTTGGTCGATTGGGATTTTTCTTGGTCGCGATAGGCCAATTGTGCCGGAGCGAATGCCAGAGGGTAAGTTACTGCACTTCTCTCCTGGCATGCCGACAGAGCGACCTCCAATCCTTTGATCTGCGTCCGTTGCGCTTGATTTAATGCTCTTTCATCCTTCCAGCCCTGTTGTGCTGCAGTAAGGCGCTGGTATAACGCTTTGATCTTTGCCGGTTCGGCCCAAGTGGCTTTCAATTGTTGTATTTCTCGACTCTGTTGTAAGAGTTGTCGGTGTAAATGCTGGTTTTCTCGCCTGATCTCCTTTAATTCCCGATTGAGTATTCTTGTTGCTTCCATTTCTAAAATTAAAATATTTAATGATTTGTCATCCGTAACGTTAATTTAATTCTATCGGCCCTTTCCCTTAATCATTTTCACGATCAATGTAGTACATTAACGGTTGTTTTCATGCGTCCCAGATAGTCTGTGTTAATACTCTGGTTGATCAAGGTTTAGTCGAAAATGTTTTACCTTTTCACATTATTTACTGTTTATAATTTTAAAAATTTACTGAAATAGTTAGAAACTTATATCATTCATTTATACTAGGGTAATTATTTAATTAATAAAACTAAAAATTAAATAACAAATAAAACATCCACATTTATTGTAAGACAAAAACTAATTAATCTAATCTTCTAGTTCATTTAGGTTCATCAAAATGTGTGTTTCTTTGACTTTTATTAGTGAAGTTCCATTGGGGATGTCGGCTAGCATATGGGTGATCTCCGGTTTGGCGGATCCAAGTCGATTTCTGAGCGTTGGCTGAATTAACAATTCTGGTAGAACCAATTTAGTTGGGGCTGACATTTGCAGTAACCTTGGGAATCCAACTCGAAAGAGACTCCGTACTCTGGAGGAAAGCCATCTGTACTCGGAATAGCTCCACTTGCTATATCCCGGTTTACTTGGGCTAACCTCTGTCTGGCTAGAACTGCCTTCCGGTGATATTTTCGCTCTAATTCCTCCATCTTCATGGCCGTGAACTCGGTTCGCTGGCGGGCTTCTCGCGCTGGATTTTTGCCGGGTTCGCGCTTGATAGCGATGCTCGGTAGTTCGACTTCCTCTGCTCGGTATTCAGATCGTCGAGGCCAGCTTGAATCTCCATAAGTGGATAGGAGGTATCCATTATCCCATAGTACTTGGCGATACCGAGCGGCGGAAGCGCTCGAAATTTGAAGAGTTACCCGGGAGTCATCACTCCATCTTCCATGCGGGTCTCTGCGATCTGAATACATAATAGCTTTAATTATAATTCATAATTGCAAATGTCTATTCGTGAAAAAATGTGAATGTTTGTAACCTATTCTATTTCAACTGCACGTTCTTAAAGGGGTTAGTTTTAAGGTAAAGGCAAAACAAAGAAAAATGAGATATACGAAAGTACCTTGTTGCCTCTCCCCACTCGGCATACGAGTATCGTTTCTCGAGACTCGTTCCTGTAGAGAATCCCTTGTTCGTTTGTGTCCACGATCGGCACTTGTTAATTGAGGGTCCATTGAAATTTGTGTATTATAAATTGTAAGTTTTGCTAGTCCTTATATAGTGGTAAATTTAATTAATGTGACGTGGCTAGGTGAGATAGAAAATTAATTTATCTTTATTGGATCACAATTTTCCGCGCTTCGATTTATTATTCTTGAAATTGTCGTTTATGTCCAAAGGTATTTGTTTTTAATTACATTTGGTCGGCTAAATTCTATTGCAGTTGTCATCGACGTCATTGATCACATTACGATCTTCACAAATCTGCTGGTCGGTGAATGAACTTTATTTCGTGGTAGTTATTTATTCAGCGTCACGATTATTATTTGGTCAGTGTCATGGATCCATCGTTCGCGTTAAAATTCAGTCGGTTTGTTTTGTTATGAACTCAGACTATGACCTGTCTGTAGTTTATCTATTTATATTGCCATTGAGATCGAATTTATTCTCTATTGATTTCATGGATTATTACGTGGCTAATTTTGTCGTTAACTCGGCAAATGGATTTCTAGGTTGTTTTCTCTCTGAATTATCACTCCTATTCAATGCCGGCTAACTAGAAATGCACTCTATCAAGATTTACTCCGGATTCTGCTGGTTTCGAAAATGTTCAACTGTACATGTTCGTCATGGAGAAGACCACTAGGTGGAATGCTCAACGGCTGCGATTCGGCGAAGAGTATGCTGGTGTTGTAGTAGAGTCTAAATCTTTGCTCTTTATATAATCTGATATTTCGTTGTGTTGTGATGTTAAATTATATTGTTCGCTAATTTAGTCGGAAGTTTTTATTTTATTATTTCTATCGATTTCAGGGTGTTTCGTTAGATATTATTCCGATCCAAATGTTCGACTTTATCCGTGGGTTTATGGGGTTTGAATTATTTCGAACTACTTTATGAAAGCTGAGCTCTTTTATTATTTAATCGCGAACCGTATTACGATATTTATTACTACTAATTTACTACCTTTTTATGAATCATTCCTATTAGGTTATTTATTTACGTCAGGTTCGGCTTAATATTATTATTTTTTGTTGCCTTTTATTTATTATCGATAGTACAATTGTATCATTTAAATCATTGAATTATCCTTTGATCAATTAATCACATTTTTATCCTTCAATTGGTTAAAGAAATTTAATTTAGTCGTTAATTTAGTTTACTATTTATCAATGATGAACACTTTAATTTACTAATTATTTTACGAAATGTTAGCTGATCCCTATCACATCGTTATTCCTTTTTGGAATTAGTTACTTCTGCTCTATCATCTACAATTTAGTTGTCCATCATTTTAGTAAGGTTCCGTTTCCTTATACTATTTTTCCGGCTTCATACTCATGAATTTTATTAGCTTGGATTAATCAGAGGATAATTCAATCATTGACCACTTTTAAAATTTTACTTTCTTTTTAGTACATAAGTAGTTTAATTATGGATTGGTTTTATTTAATCAATTAACTACATTTCAATTACTTTACAAAAATTATTCTTTTTCGTTGTATATTTTAGTCATAAATTTAGTTACAATTTTTTCATTTTATTTAAATTAACTTATTTACGTCGTCTCGAATTCAAGTCCCCACTTCCCGAGCCTCAATTTAGTCCTAAGGTTCTTGTGTTCATGTTAGATTTTACGAGTGCCCACTGGACTACTCGGTGTTATCATTTTAGCCGATTTGTAATTAGATATTTAGGTCGATTTTTCAGGAGATGGGTGAAAGAGAGCCAGCCAAAAGACTAGTTCTCAATCTTCCCACCGCCCCTATAATGGATAGAATATATACGTTCGAGATCCGTCGTTACGCACGACAGAGGTCTCATGGGCACACACTGTAGGCGGAAAAACCGAACTTACACAGTGTGACTAGTTGTGTTTTGATTTTAATGTCTTGCATGTTGTGTGGCTGTGGGCCAGAAAAATTTCGACTCATTAAATAAATTCATCTCTCGAAATACATATATTGAAGCATTACAGTTGGAATCATAGTTCGTCATTAATTCATTTCATTCATTCAAAAATCATGCGACAAAGAATTCCCACATGCACGAGCCAGTAGAGCTTACCTGAAGATACTTGCGTTCGTGATGTGGAAATAGTTGCCGAGAGTTGTTTCTATTACTGAAAAAAGTTCTTTTGAATAGTAGTTATTCATTGAGTGAAAAAGCATTAAAACTTTGTGAAAATGGATTGGTATTTATACCTGTTCTGTGACCCTAACCTTGCGTGTTAATTTTTATGCGTTAAAACAAAATTTGACCTTGCTATTATGTGTCTAATTTATTTCTAATTTTTTATTATTTTTTCGATTTATTTGACAATTTAATCACTAACAAATAATTTTAATCATTTCTGACTAGAATCATTTTATTTTTGTTCAATTTCTTCATGAACTCTTTTAATTTTTCGTAAATTGTCACTTTTTCGGTCAAATTTTTGTTATCGTTCTATTTCTATGTCAATTCGTGCATATCTTGTTGCATTTGTTAATATTTTAATTTAATTTTATGTTTTTCTATTTTATATGTTAAATTATGTGTTTTCTCGCATTTTTAGGTGGTTACTTGATGTTTATGGGTCCGATTTTGAATTTTGCGTGTTATGTTTGCGTGCTGTTTCCAATCCACTTAAACAAAATCTTGTACTGGCCCAACATTATACAGATCACGGTTGCTTATTCTTTATTTAAACACTTGTAACTCGCTTGAAAATGACTGGCAAACAGGGGTGTGGAGCTAGTTTTTTCTGATAAAACGGAGCCTTTCTTCAATATATCGGCTCCTCAGTCCCGTTCACAACACAGTGAAATAACATTTTGAAACGACGTATGTATTTTTAAGAACTTTTTATTTCTTAAATTGGTGCTTCTTAAGTTTAATTTACCACACGATAACAAAAACAATTGCAATTTACTAAAAAGAATTTAGTAAGGATTGTTTAGTAGTAGTGAGTGTATGTTAAAAAAATACTTAATATAGGTGAGTGTAAAAAATTTGTACACATAAATTTAACCAAATAAAATGTCAGTTATATTTAAACGGAATAACGTTTTAAACTTAGAATAACAAAAATCAAATAAAACTTACATTTTGTTTGGTTAAACTTTAACCGTTAAAGCATTAATTTTATTAACACCTTGATATTGTTTTAATTTCATAATTTTATAAGATTCAATTATAATTCACGTATAAAATTCAATTTTAAAAATTGTAATTACTGATAAAATATTTTTTTATTAAATACTTTTTATTTAATGTTTTAGTTTAATTTAATAAAAAAAATCTCCAAATGGCCAATATAAATACCGTATTTTTCGGACCATAAGGCGTACTTAAAACTCTTTCACTTTCTCAAAAATTGTCAGTGTGCCTTATAATAGAGTTGAAAAAAAGTTTGACTTATCAGAGTTTTGTGTCATTTAATGTGTGCGCCTTATGTATGAAAATACAACCATTAGCAGTCGATCAATGATATTGCGTCTTATGGTCCTAAAAATACGGTAAGAAGTCTGGTGTTTATATTTTTTTTGAAAAATCTGAGAAGGAAAATGTTTGGATTTGTAAAATAAAAAAAAGATCAGATTATATGCTATTTGAAATTAGCCGATAAAACATAATTGAAAGCGTCATTTACAAAGGTATCATATTAATGTATTTAATTCTGTCACTGAAGAAGACAAACTAAAGAAAGACATAAGAGTCGCTAAAACAAGACCTTTTACCAGTGAACAATCTTCAGTTTTACAATATTTCTCAAGTGAAATAGTCACGATATCAATGACAAAAGAAAATTGTAAAAGGGGTTTAATTCAAATAATTGTTAACAATGGAGTAGCACTCGAATTATTTTCTTCGTCTAAATTTATTGCTTTAAATGGAGAACTTGCAAATAAATTAGGAATTTCACTAGAAAAGTATTAGAAATATTGTTATAGAAGAAGCTAAGATATAGAAAATGTATTAATAGAAATGTTAGGTGACAACTTTCGTTATCTGAAAATGGATACTTGCACTAGGCAGCGACTAAGCTATTTTGCTATAAATTTTTAATTTTTAGATGATAATAATATGGTAAAAGTAGTACGTTAGGTGTAAGAGACACAAAGGCGCAACATACAAGTGAGTTTATACCGGAATTAGTTAAAATAGTTCTTAATGAATTTAAAATTAATAAGACGAGCGTCTCATTGATTACGATAATGCCTACAATATGATAAGCGCAATAGAGAAACTTAATGCAGATTCCACTGGAAATGATATTGGTGATCAGAGTGACATTAAAAGTAGCGACACAAACTTCAGCGGCAGTGAAAGCTTATTAAATTAATGTAATATTAAAGCATCGGGCTGGAAAATGTGCAATAATCGACCAAGAAACTAGATGGGTAGTACTTACCTAATGATTCTGATAGAAGACCAATGGAGAAAAGTAGCGGAACTTTAATTAGTTTTCCGTCTCTCAAACTTAGTTACCAAGAGATTTCAAAGCAACGGATTTGATTCCTGGTTAATTTTGTAAAGAATTGAAAACGATTTTTTTAAATTGACGTAAAACGGAGTTCAATTGTAAAAACAATTCAAACATCTATGCAAATAGTGAAATTAAACTGCTTGATAACAATATAATATTAGCAGTATCATATATATATGTATATTGACCAATGTACCGCTTTACTTTAAAGCGAGGAGAAACTTAAAAAAGGAAAGGTAACATTATTTAATATAGCAGTTATGGTGGAATGGGAAGAAATGACATTAGAAGAAAAGGAACAAGATGAATCATCCATTACAATAGCGAATCAAATTTAAATTAATTCCTCTTCTAAAGATGAAGCTGATAACGAAAACGCTACTTTTGAAAAGAGCATTGGTGTTGAACAAGCTAAACGTTGCCGAATTGATACAAAAATGTGGATATAGCAATATATAGATTTTTTTAGTGCTTTGAACGAGGTAGAAAAAATAGATAGGTTATCTAAAATAAACGTAATGGAAGCTATACTGCTTTAACCAAAAATAATACAAAAAGTAACCTATATGGTAACTGAATTGCCGATCACCCAGGTTAGTGTAGAACGATTATTTTTTGCCCTTCGCATTATAAGCTCAAGAATCAATGAAAGATCACTTGACTGAAGCTATATTGTTCTTAAGAACGAATTCGTTTTGAATTTTGATGATAAATTGTTATTCTGTATGGCGGGTTTCTGGGTGTTTAAATTTTTGCGACTATATGGTTGTAATTCAGACAATCCCATACAAATTTTTTTCGCTTACCAATCAGCCCCCTTTGCTAAGCAACGTTGGAACTGTGTTCGAGTGGGTGGATCGTCCGCAAAAAGTGAGCGATATTACTTATGCTATAATTGACCGAACGATCCATGGATCCAACGAGCTGCCGATAGAAGGCCTGTGCTCGATTTCGATGTTAAAATCCTATTATTCTCTTATCTCCTTCAAATGTTAATCTATACTGTTATATCATTTATTATTATGTCCATTTCCATAGTCCTCCTTGTCGTTGTTCGTATTATTGATTACCCTTCATTGTGTTAAATATCCTCACAGTATCTCTCTTACCCTTATCCCTATTATAACGACTATGTTCCCTATTATTGTGCTGGGCACTGATGGGTCCTAAAAATAGTTTAAACTGCCTAAGGGTTACTATCCCCACCCAGCGCCTACATAAGAATTTTAACCGCTAGTCACCCGTCAAAAATTGACGTTGGTACTGTGAACTAGTGGGTGGAAGGTTAGCAAAAGGTGAGCTCCTTTTCAAGAACTGCTAATGCCCTAACACCCCTCGGGTTCACGAGCTGTCATAGAAGACTTAATGCTCTACTTGATCGGTCCCCCTTTCATCTATCTATCTAATTAATAATTTACCTAATCATTTGATCGTTTTAGTATCCCCATATCCAACGACTTCAATTCACATTCAAACATCAATATCAAATTTAACACCAAAATCAACATTAACAAGTTATATTTAAATTTAACAAATAATCACAGTGTTAGATAGTTTATCGGTGCTCAAAGTTATCGAACGCACAAGGGCTAAAATCCATTCGCATCCAGGATGTGACCTAATAAGCGAGCTCGTTTCAATTTAAACAGCCGCTCCATCTCTTTTTTACTCGGTCGATTCTTTCTTTTGTTTCTCTTAGGCAAATCTTCTGGTGGACGTGAGGAACCTGGAGTCATAGTTTTTACTCCGTCATCTTTCCCGGTAATATTTCGTATCACTATGGCTTGTTTCTCTGCCGATAGTGTTGCTCCGCTCTGCATTAGGCCTGTGCGGATTTCATCCCTCAATCTCAGTTCGGCCACTTGTTTTTCAAGCTCCTGGTCCTTCTGCTCGGCCAGCCGCAGGGCTTCATCCTTCCGACCTAACTTGCCCCTCAATTTGTCCATCTCTGTTTTTAATTTGGTCTCCACCTCCGGGCGAAGCCACGTTTATTCCATGTGGCGGCACTTCCGCACCATGGCCTCCGCTCTTTGAGTTTGAGTTACCGCTGTTTGATGGTACTCAAATATGTCCCTGCAAAACTTGTCTATTATCCTTCTGAACAAAAATCTTTATATCCTTATCTTTATTAATTTTAATTTATAAATAATGAATATTAACATAACTTTATATTTCTAAAACAAATATCCCGAGGAGACGTATCATGCTATCTAGACGGGGAAAGGGATGGGTACGTACCTTTTATCTGACTTACACGCCCAGAAGGCATCTACAACAGTGCTCATAGCCATGACACCGGTCAACGCGCTATTCCCACTGCTGGGGACACTATGAGCCCGCTTAATCCCTCAGTGCTTCATCGTGTGCTTCATTCGTGTCCATGCGTCCCAATTATAATGGACTCTAATAACATTAACAATAATGACTATAATAATTAGGTTCAGGTTCATTGTAACTACCTTATCAATAATATAATAATATTAAAATTTTTATTTTTCAAATTAAAAGTTTATTTCTAATTTTCTATTTATGAAAGCTAATTTGAATTACCAAAAGGAAATCTTAATTTACTAAAATTTAGAAATAAAAATTTTAATTTAAATTACTATAATATAATTTATAAATATTATAATATAATTTCTAAAATTTTATTGTAAAAATAAGATTAACTTTACTATAAGATAAAATATATTATTTAGTATTACCGGCCACCGTTTCGATCCTCAAAACTCAAGGGTTTAGGAGAAATTTAATTATATAGCCCTTTTTTCTATATGTGTTTTAACCTGCTTGCCGCTTGTTACCATGGCAACGGGTCAAACTATTTACAATTCCTATAATAAGTAATATCGATTTTCTTTAGTTACTTTTACTTAATATTTTTGTATTTTTTAGATCTCCTGCCGTAACCCGATCGTCTGTTGTATCCTATCTTCCCATCAATTCTTACTATCAGGTACACTCTTCCATGTATTACTTATCTTATTTGATATTAGGCTTCAGATCACTCAATAACAAACCGCATCAAATTTGGATTTTTTTTCTCCTCTTTTCTATTGGAATTTTTATTGTAATATTTTTAAAAATAAAAAAAATTTTTGTAAATGTGTTATTTTAATTATACTAACAATAATTATGATAATGTTAATAGCAACCATGATGATAATAATATTAACAGGTTAATAATAATAATAATAATAACTTAATGATAATAATAATAGTATTACCTCGATATTAATAACAGTTGTGATAATAATAATAACAATAGTATTTTATAAGAATAATACTATTCATAATGATAATAATAAAGAATGGTAATAGTAACAGGGAAGTATTAACATTAAGATCACATCAGTAATAGTATAGCAATCATAATAGTGCTGGTAGTACTCTAATAATAATCCTAATAACAATATTAAAAAATAATAATATTGTTGGGCCAGCACACAAATAGCCTTGAGAATTGTTTAAATGCATCAGTAATACAGCACGAAAACCCAGCACCAAGATAACTTAAAATACAATATACAACACCAACTAAACACTTTAAAATCTGAGAGAATATAAATAAATATAAAATCAAAAACATAAAAGTAAAATAAAATAAATACAAAATGCATCAAGAACCGCACGAAATTTACATAAAAAATAACATAATAACAAGAAAATTCGACCGTAAAATGACCATTTATATAAAAGTAAAAATTAATGAATTAAATGAATAAAAATAAAATATTTTTTGGTTGAATAAATTTATTTAAAAAATGTTAAAAATAAATTACTAATTTAAATTAAGAAATAAATTAAAATTTAATTTAGATAACAAAAATAATTTCAAAGTCGAATTTTGTTTAATCGCAATAAAACTAACACGCAAGGTTAAGGCCAAATTATAGGTATAAATACTGATGTGTTTTCCCAAATTTTCAACTACTACTTTGTAGTATTAATTTCAACCAAATTTAAGATGCACATTTTTTACAAATCTTACTTTGCTGTGTGATTTGTTTAGATATTTTCAGATCATTAATCTACAATTATCAATATTTTCAGGTTATTAATCTACAGTTATGTTTTGTAGCAATATTTTCAGGTTATTAATCTACAGTTATGTTTTGTAGCAATATTTTCAGGTTATTAATCTACAGTTATGTTTTGTAGCAATATTTTCAGATTGTTAATCTACAGTTATGTTATTTTGGTTTATGAACATCGATGCCCGATTTAAAATTTGTTTATATGAATGCTAAATATACAGTTTATGCGTCGAGATTTTTGCCTAATTCATCTGGTAATTTATTTTTTCTATTATTTTATTTTTGGTGGCCCACAGCGAAAACATAACGCAAGATAGAAAAATAAAACACACTATCGAACTGTGTAAGTGCGTGTAAAATCGCCAATAGTTCGTGCCCGTGAAGGCCCCGGCGTGCGGAACGCAGGAGCCGAAACGTCAATATTATCCGTACATAGGGGAAATTGGAGGGTAAATGAGTAGTCCCTTGGCTACTCCTTCACCATCCGTTTCCTGTAAAATTGACATAAATTTTTAACAACAATCGGCTCAAAATCTCTAACACCGAGTAGTCCAGTGGGCACTCATTAAATATAATATGAACATAAATAGATCTTAAGGACAAAAAGAGGGAATGGGTAGTGGGGAACATTGTGAAATCGTTGCAACAGTTAAAATGAACAGCCATCAGAAAAAAATTAATCCGAACGACCAAAATCATGAAAAATAATGTTTTTAAATAAGAATTAAATAAATTAATTTGAGTTGAGGCGGAAAATATGGGCGGGACGCTGCTCAAATTTTCCGAACTAATTCAAATACTTAACAAAAATAGTAACGTAAAAATGGAACGTGTAAAATAAGGGCGGAACGCTGGTCAAATTTTCCGAGTCAATGAAAATACTTTGTCGAAAACGGTAGAATAGGGATGAACCGTAAAATAAGGGCGGAACGCTGCTAAAATTTTCGAATTTACAAAAATACTTTATCAAAAACCGAAAGATACAGAAGGATTACAACTAAATTTTTATATAAGAAAAATATTTCTTAAAGCTGAGGAATAAGGACGAATCCCTACACAAAAATTTGTTAATAATATTGATATAATTGTAATAATAATAACAATAATAATAATAATAATAATAATAAAATTAATAATAATAATAATAATGATAATAATAATAATAATAATAATCATGGTATTTGTAGTAATGATGATAATAACTATGATAATAATAATAATAGTAATAATCATAGTAGTAATAACAATAAATATAATGGTAGTTATAGTAATAAAAATAATAATAAAGGTAATAGTAGTAACAATTAAGAAAGGTAATATATATAATAGTAACAATGATAATGCTAGTAATAATAATAGGGAACATTGTAGTTATAATAGGGATAAGAGTAAGAGAGCTAGTGTGTGAATATTTAACATAACTAAGGGTGTACAGGCCAAAGAATAATCTTCGACATGGACAACGATAAGAAGGACTATGGGAATGGACATAACAATGAATGATATGAGAGCATAGGTTAACATTTGAAAGAGATAGGAGAATAATGGGACCTAAGAATCAAAAGCGAGCACAGGTCTTCTATCGACAGCTCGTTGGACCCATGGATCGTTCGGTCAATTATAGCATTAGCAATAGCGCTCACTTTTTGCGGACGATCTACCCACTCGAACACAGTTCCAACGTTGCTCAGCAACGGGTGTCGGGTGGTAAGCAAAGGAAATATTTGTATGGGGTTGTCTGGGTAACAACCATATAGTTTCAAAATATCAACACCCAGAAACCCACCAATATAATAATAATCGTAATAATAATAATAATAACATTAGACCTATTCCTAATTATAAGAATAATACAGTGGATGATAGGAATCATATTAATAATAATAATCATAATAATAATACTTCTAAACCAATAATAATAATATTATGTCAAAAGTAATAATATTAACAATAATAATAGTCTTAATGGATTAATAATAATAATGATATAAATTTAATGTTAATAATGTTAATAATAATAACAATAGCGATAATAATAATATATTAATAATAATAATATTAATATAACTAAGGATGTTGATAACAACAATAATAATAATAATATTAATAATAATATTTGAAGTATTCTAAAAGTAATAATAAGTTATCAACATTAATGACACTATATAGTCAATAACGTTAATAATAATGATGTACTAATAATATTATTAATAATAATAATAATAATAATAATAATAATAATAATAATAATAATAATAATATTTTAGTAATAATAATAACAATAATAGTAATATAAATAATAATAATAATATTAATATGAAGATAATAATAATAATAATAATAATAATATTTTTGGGCCAGAACACAAACGGCCTTGAAAAATGTTTAAATGGATCGGTAACACACGTGCAAACATAACATGCAAATTTAAAATAAACCTATTAAAGCACCAATTAAACCATACCAAATATGAGAAAAATGAGAATTAAATATAAAATGATAAACATAAAAATAAATTAAATAAATAACAAAACGCAACAAGATCCGCACGATACAAATACAAATATAACATGAAAACCCAACAAATTCGACCGAAAATTGATAAATTAATAAAAGTTCATGAAAATGAAATTTAAATCAAAGAATTTGAATTAGAAATAATTCAATAAAAATTCTAAATAAAAAATTATTAAAATAAATCAAAAAATAATAAAAATAAAGAATAGAATACACTAGAAAATAACAAGGTCGAATTTTGTTTTACTACATCAAAATTAACATGCGAGGTTAGGGACAGAAAATAGGTATAAATACCGATTCATTTTCACATAAAATTTAACCATTTTAACCAATTTTTGGAAGCGAAAATCTTAGTTATTTTAAAACTATTTTGTTTGAAAATTTTCAATCTTTGGAAGACTATTTTTAGGTGAGAAGTAGTTTTATCTGGAACTCTCTCTCCACGTCACATCCTCGCAACCTCGGTAGAGCTCTGCTTGGATGTCGGCGTGGGGGGAGATGCATTTTTTATGCTTTTATGAATTATTGTTGGTCAAGTAATTTTGTATTTTACTTTTAATATAATTTAATAAATATTTATGATGTTAAAATTTGTTTTATAATTAATTAATTTTTTGTCAAAATTTTTCCGGCCCACAGCCGAGACACATCGCAGGTTAGTAAAATCAACATACAATTCAGATTCGTGTAAGTGCGTGGAAAATCGCCAATGATCTGTGCCCGTGAAGACCCGGCGTGCGGAACGCAGGGTTGGAACGTCAATACTATCCCTATAGAAGAAAGGAGAAATAAGAAAGAGGTCTTTTGGCTGCTTCCTCGTTTCTCGCTTTCTGCAAATTCGACTAAATTATTTTACACACGGCTCAAAATCATCACATCGAGTAGTCCAGTGGGCACTCATTAAATATAATATGAACATAAAATGCGTTTAAGGCTTATTAAAGGGAAGGGTTACGGGGAATAAATCAATATGAAATCACTGCTATGAAAAATGAAATAATTAACGAATTAACTTAACTTTAAACTGAAGATTTTTAATTTAACTAAATCAACTCAAACTTCTAGTAACATAGGGAATTTAATCAGATCCTAAGACAGAGTATAGACGCGCCCTTTTTTCGAATGACAGTACAATGAATGAAATCATTTAAACTAACTCGAATATAGTTACCCTCACCCAGATATGTTTTCCAGAAATAATTCCAACTATTAAGCGATAATACCACCCGAATAATTAGTTTTATATAGAAGCTCCCTGCGGTAATCATCGTAAACTGTCAAGAGTTGATAAAAATTTTCACCATAATCCATTATAACCATTATGAAAATTTACCTTACTATTAAAGATTTTTAAAGTAAAATTAAAGACGGGTAAACTTTACTTTATTAAAAAAAATTTAAAAACACCCACTTACAAAAATAAGCATAAGATAACGTCAGAATTCCCGTTCAATCACACCAAAATGAGAAAGACACAGCCCAGATGGCTAACATAATAATCCAATTTTAGTAGACCAGCGTTCCGTTATACCAAGAATCAAATTTTTCCTCATCGCAATCGATAATGAATGTTGATATCAAGTCGTAGAACGAAACCTGAGTAAATCGCGACGCCGACCGGTAAATATTCAAAAGAGATAGATAGATCCGACAAACAATCGCCGCTGTGAACAATATTAAGGCAGATAATTTCCCGAATCCACACTCATTACACGCTAAATAAGAAACTCATCATGGTAAAAACTAGCTAATAAAACTTACCAAAAAAAAATTCACAAAATTCGTAATCCTAAAGTGCAATTCGTCTGAACTGAATTTTATAAATTTACAATCGACGAAAACAAATAATCTTACTTCAACAAAACCCGCAGACATTTCCGTTGATCAGTGTAAACATCCACCTCGTAGTGGCCGTGTTGAAATCGACATTTAATTCCTGTCTATCTAACTCGAACATCCGGCATACAATGCGCACACTCACCAATATATCAACCGGCATGGATGGAAAACACATCATTTTCGTCTAACGGAAAATTTATGCATTCACCAAACGACTCAGGAGAAAATCCAAAACCAAATTTTTTGGATGCCGCCGAAACCTCTTCGACAAGTAAATTTTAGATTTTTCTTATTAATGAGATTATAATTGGACTCGAGCCTTTGGAAAAATTTCAGAGCCAAAATGGTGCCGTTTTCCCGCCAAATGAAGACCCACGAGCCAGCCAGTAAACCCTCTGGATAAAATCGTTGACCTAAACAATCCCATGCCCACTAGTAAACTGTAGTATTTCAGCACAAGGCAAATTCCAACCTGACAAAACCCCACCACCCCACTGTTAGGTACAATAATCAAATTTTTGTTATTAAATAAAAATATTCGCCACCACTAATCTCGTTGATTTTCAGTGTTACAAGTATTCGAGCTAATAATTATTACGTAAAGATCCCGGATTAACCACTTAAACCAACAGTTCAACAATCGTTCTTGGAAAAACAGTTCGCTCGTAATTATTTTAGGTATAACCACGCAGCTTATCAATATTGGGATTTCTTAGATATTTTGTTCCGGTAATTAAGTTAGTTTTTGTTGTTCATTTCAGTCGAATTAACTGATCCTTTTATTATTATTATTATTCGGTTCAGGTATTTTAATTGTCCAATAAAGTGAATAAAAATCTGCTTCCTTGAATGTACCTTCATGTGTAACCCTAGTAATCTAGACGTGCCGATTTTTACTCAAAAGGGTATTGCCAGTCATGGAACCAATAATTTTCGCTTACGAATAAGAGGGAGAAGGTGCCCGAGTCAAGAATATATTGCCAACCATATAATTCAGTTTCCCTTGAGTTGTGCCCCGCCGAACGATGAAAATTCATATTATAAAGGAAACCCCAGAATAACCGATCTAATTTAAATCTACTGAGAAATTTTGAGTTACAATGTTGAACTCACCAAATTTTCTATTCAGTACCATCTGGAGCTATCGTTGAAATCCCTACTCATATGGTGGAGCAATGGCGACAAGCGTGGAATCGGGTATATCGAGAGCGACGCCCTGACATGCCAGAGGACGACCGACGGGAAGATATCTCCCCGGAAGACTTTATGCGACAGTTCAGGAAAACGTCTAACGAACCAAATCCGTCCCAGGATATCCTCACTCAGGCCCAAGAACTCCTGGAAAATCTCCTGCGCCACCAGCGCCACGTCGAGGCCGCTGTGGAACGGGCCACGAGATACTTGGTCAATGTCCAAGACAACCTAGCGGCGGGACGTCTAGCAAGCAACTACCCACCTTCCCCGAGACCGATCCGAAATACCAAGAGGCCAGTATTTGTAATTCCTGGTCACTCCCCGGAGGAAGGAATCAAACAATTCCTCGAAGACGAACAATCGCCTAAAACAATGACCATTAATGATTGAGACGTTTTGTTACTTTATAAACTATTGAAATGGACCCCGTGAAACTTCTACAAACTGAATTAACTCATGCGAGACAGGCCAACAAAAAATTCCACGACTAACTCATCCAATTAGTCCGGGAAACTCAACAAATTAAGGCGACGTGGGTAGAGCCAAAGAGAGTCAAACCGCTATACCAAAAACTTGCCGCGGCGCAAAAGGGATGGGCGGAAGAGAAGCAATTGGTCCAAGGCCTGAAGACTCAGATTAGGGGACTCGAGGTAGCGTTGTCCGCATGTCAAGAAGGGGCAGCGGTGACCTACCCCCTAGTGTTCGCCCCTGCTCAATTGGCCTATCGCGAACCAAGTGCCGCCCCGTCGACAACCTTAACGTCCACTCCTACCACGACCGCTACTCCAAACACTACATCAACAACCAGTCGTCGACCGGGACGTAAGGAGCGGGCCAAGCGCCGAGCCGCTCGATGTTCAGATAAGCATGGATTATTATAGCCCATGTATTTAATTGACAAATAAAGCATGATAGAAATCGTTGTTTATATATATTGTAGTTTCTATATATATCTTGTTATATTTATATCATCCTAGTGGTTTGAAACGACATTGTAAAAGGGTTTAAATAAGAAATACCACTCATTCTGTTTCCAAAACTAATGTCATCAAAATAGTTAGATAAACGATAGAAACTTAGACGCAAGGGGACCAAATAATTTAAAGCGAGCACAAGTCTTCTAACGACAGCTCGTTGGACCCATGGATCGTTCGGTCAATTATAGTGTTAGCAATAACGCTCACTTTTTGCGGACGATCTGCCCACTCGAACACAGTTCCAACGTTGCTTAGCAACGGGTGCCGAGTGGTAAGCGAAAGAATGTTTGTATGGGGTTGTCTGGGTAACAACCATATAGTTTTTAAATGTCAAAACCCAGTAACCCACCAATATTAATATGAAAATAATAATAATAATAATAATAATAATAATAATAATAATAATAATAATAATAATAATAATAATAATAATTATAGCGACAATAATAGCAAGATTTTTAGTAACCATAATAATTTTAAATGTATAATAATAACCCTAATAATAGGAACGATAGTCGTTTTATGGGTCATAGGGTCGTGGACTCAGTTTTATAAAATGAGTAGAATTTATACCTTTGACGAAGTAGTAAAATCCAGGTAATGGGATAACGTCGAATTTCGTATTTATAGTCGAGGTCATTTTGAATATTAGGGTTAAAATGTGGATTGACTACGATTGATGGTATTGTGAAAATTCCGATGTACGGCTAATTAAATGTGAAGTCGATCTTTTTGTCAAACATGAATTTTTTTATTGTTGACATGTCAAATTTTCCGAAATTTTTTTTTTGGTTAGTCTCGTAGTGTAATTTATATAGGTTAGATAATGACTTTTTGTATGGAAATATGTTTTGTTGAAAAATTTTTGCTAATTCTACTAGATACTAGTCTACGTATTTTTCTTTTTATTGTAATTTTCAAACTTTATATTTGACCTTTCCCAGGACCTCAACTATGCTCTTTCGAGGGTTGGGCGATAGGATTTAGGAAGAGGAGAATACTGAATGGACCCGGCTACTGCCTTCGCAGCGACTTCCCCCACTAACAACCGGTTCGATGCGGGGTGCCGAAAAAAAACAATTTTTATTTTTCTTTCTTGCGTGCATGTAGGCTAAGACATGTGACGCAAATAAATCAAATTATTTTAAATTTAAATCCTCATGATGGAGGTTCGAATTTAACTGAATTTCTATCGATGATAAAGCATATTCATATAAAATAAAATAATAAAAACTGTTGAAAATAAATTCGTTTTAAATTTAATTCTATAACAATATCCAAATGAAATAACATAAACATAAAATTAACAACAAAAATTTACCTTTTCCAATAGATTGCTGATTCAAAAATATAAGGTAAAAGAGTACGTAGAAAGTATACTTCAAAATGTACTACTGAAAGAGTATTGTTTATTATTATTTTTTTTGGTTTATCTTGTTGTTTGTCTATCCAGCACTGCCTTATATATCACGATTGTTCGTGTGTGTGTTTTGATGCAGTAAAACAAGGAATTTTCTAGAATTTTCCAAAATTATAATTTTTTAATTCCTTTCGATTTAAAATTAAATTTTTATATTTTTATTTACAGAAATTTTTGATTAATTTTTATTTATTTTATTTTTCTTAAAATTCTTCATTTTTTCTAATTTTAAGTTCTCCGCTCAAAAACACATGGGCGTTATCGTGCTGGTTAAACAAAAATCAGTTTTTGCCCAACAATTGTTACTAGTGTTATCATCGTGACTATTATAAGTATTATCTTTATCAATTGTTACTGTTATTACTATTACTATTATTCTTATTCTAATTATTATTATTATTATTATTATTATTATTATTATTATTATTATTATTATTATTATTATTATTATTATTATTATTATTGTTATTGTTATTATTATTATTATTATTATTATTATTATTATTATTATTATTATTATTATTATTATTATTATTATTATTATTATTATTATTATTATTATTATTATTATTATTATTCTTACTATTATCATTATTATTATCAAGTTTTTTGTAGGGATCCGTCCTTATTCCTCAGCTTTATGAAAAAATTTTACTTATATAAAAATTTAGCCGTACTCCATCCTTATTTTACAGTTTTCGATAAAGTATTTTTGTTATTTCGGAAATTTAAAGCAGCGTTCCGCTCTTATTTTACAGTTTTTTAATAAGGTGTTTTAAGTATTTCGGAAAATTTGCACAGCGTTCTGTCCATATTTTACAGTTTTTTTGATAAATATTTTAATTATTTCGGAAAATTTTGCGCAGCGTTCCGCCATATTTTCCGTTTCAACTCAAAAAATTTATTTAGTCTTTAAATATTATTTAAATTATTCCTTTTTCATGATTTTGGTCGTTCGGATTAATCTTTTTCCAATGGCTATTTATTTTAACTGTTGGAACGATTTCGCAATTTTCCCCGCTACCCTTTCTCTTTCTTTGTCTTTATGATTTATTTGTGTTCACATTGTATTTAATGAGTGCCGGTTCATGCGGTTCTTGATGCATTTTGTATTTATTTTATTTTATTTTTGTGTTTTTGATTTATATTTATTTATGTTCTCTCAAATTTTTGGGTGTTTAGTTGATGTTGTATGTTGTATTTTAAGTTATCTTGGTGCTGGGTTTTCATGCTATATTTAAACAATTTTCAAGGTCGTTTGCGTGCTGGCCCAACATGTATTATATTATTTCAATGTTTTTAATAAAAACTTTTATTAATAACTTATTTTTATATTATGTAAGTATGAATTACTTAAACGAAATACGGTGAATTACTTAATTTAAATAAATTTAAATTACTTAATTTTTAAAGATTTAAGTTCTAAGTTTGATTAATAATTTTTCTGGAAACAAATAAAAAAGGCCAAATTTGAATTCGTATTATAAAAAGCCGGAGCAACAGCTTTCATTTGAAAAATTAGCTCCGGAGCCGGAGCCAAGTGAATTTTACTAAAGCTCCACAGCCCTGCTGAAAATGACTAAAAATTAGAGTCTTATTTTTTTCATGATTATAAAACAATTATTTAACCCAAGAAGTCAAATTAAAATCATACTGAAGTCATATTGAATAAAACAAATTAAACATTAGATACATTTTTCAAATAAATAATACATAGGCAAAATAACAAAAATTTAGAGGTATTAATGCATATGTCAAGTAGGATAATTTATATCCACCATCATACCTGTGAGTGTGAGTCGAACAGAACTCCCCGTGGATATTAAAAAATGTGGGCAAATATACTTTAGGAGGTGATCCCACAGAGTGATACTATTCAAAGCACACCCTTTTTCTCACTAGCTGTCGATAGAAGTACTTATCAATTATCTCACCCGGTGCTTGTATTTAACTACTGCTGACTGAACTTGGGTAGGAGAGATTTTAAAAAAATGCCCTTATTTATTTTTTTCCTCTCACAGAGGAATCAGAGTCATTATAGGATTTGAAATAAAAATGAAAAATTCCTAAATTACTCTAAATAGTAATAAGTGATTTCACTTGAAATCGCTCAAAACAAACTCAGATAAGATGAGGCCGAGTGCCACAACTAATTTTCAAGGGTTTTTCAATTAAAAATAATAAATGTTGTGATATGTTTATCTTTTATTTTAAAATTTAATAAACCGGATTTAGTTAATAAAATATCTTTCAAAAGTTTAATGAAAAGTTTCAAATCATTCTTCGTATCTTCAAAGAGACAGATTTTTCAATAGCGCTCTGATAATTTAAGTTCTAGTGATATCAGAATTATTGCTTAACATAGTATTCCTTTTAACAGCTTCCTTTTGTCGATCCAATTTATTTCTTTTCTCATGTCCACTTTCGAATGATCTTTAAGCGATTAAATTAATTAAAATTATCTTTATTTATTATATAATATAATAAATTGAATAATAGACTAAACTTTAGGGAAATATTTGCTTTTTTCAATAAAATTGACCATTTGGTCAATTTTGAGATTTTGTCAAATTGACTGATATTGTTAAAAATATTTTAAATAAGTTAAAAAAACTCCCTAATCGTGCACTTTTAGACCTACTTTTGGTGGAATTTGTAGGAATAGGTGTAGCGCTACATTCCAATGCATAGCATTTTAATTCCGTAATTCTGAATTTCAATAAATAACTCCATAATTTCGAGGACCTTTATCAAGTGAGGCCTGGTGCTAAATGGCCCCGGTTGCCCCCTGCCATAGGTTTTGCATACTGTACACTCTCGAAGTTTACTCTTGAGATTGTAGCATTTTCACCTCAGCGCCTCATCCACCGGTGTTTGTTCTTTCCGGGCTTAGCCCAAGTAAAAATGTATGGTCAGTTAATTTTGTACTTTAGGCTCTACGGGAACGTGGTGAACCGGTGCAATATATCGATTTCCGCTAATCCATGGTTGGAAATTCTAAATAAAGATCTACTCACAGTTTCGGGTCAATAGTGTACTATGAGCGCACTAGCTCATAACCCCTTCTCTTCCCTACAAGGTCAAGTTCAAGTTATATTGGGTCGTCATTTTGAATTTTTTTTAAATGAAGTAATCGTCACTTTTAATTTCAGTCTTTTTAAAATTTTGTTTCAAATTGGTCGCCACAAGATTTTTTGGTATATTTTAGAAGAAAAAGCCAACAGTCACAAAGACATGATTTAAGGATAATTTACACAGTTTTACCGTTGAAAAGGTCAGATTGTGGTCGTATTTCAAACAAAAAGTCGGATTTCGATCACGAAACATGATTTTTAGTCTAATTTTGTTACAGATTGCAAAGGCAATAGAAGCAGAAAAAATATATAGTAAGAGAAACATTTCAAGCATATGTATAAGAAAAACGTTGGAGAAGAAGAAAAGAGGAGTTGTTGAAAGCTGACATAATGAAATTAACGACCAATGATAGCCAAGTAAGAAAGATTGATAAAATTAAAAGATTGAGAAAAAACAAAGTAATTGTTTACGGAGAATCAATATGATTCGAGCCAATACAAATAAAGAACCAAGTGAACAAAGATACAATGTTAAAGAAATGAGATAAGTCAGAGTGATCAAAGAAATGGACACACGAAAAACAACGTTATCGTACAAAGTTATGCGTTTAGTCTAGCGAAGTAGGACTTTTAGTGAACAACTGTTCAAACACGAAAGAAAAATTGAGAAATTAGCTAAAAAGAAATAAAGGAAAACAGAACAACCAAATGTATTCAAAGAAAGAAGTTTTCAATCCTAAATAGAGAAGTATCAAACAACGACAATAACAAGACAACAATTTACAAATAGAAATACAAAATACGAATTGAGAAATCAACTACAAATATATAATGGAGAACAGAACAATTAAATGTATGCAAAGAAAAGAATCTGTCAGTCAGAAATAGAGATGTATCAAACAACGATAATAACAAAACAACAATTTACGAATAAATAACGAACTGAATAAACAGCCGGAAATTAATCCAGAATTGAGAAGACAATATATAGGACAAATTAGGATAATATGATAATTGATTATAAAAGTATCAAAGCAGGATGAACAAATCATAATGTGGAAACAAATAGCAGAAAACAAATCACAAGAGAGTGAATCAGTAATGACAACCGTACTCAGACTAAAAGAAAAGGCAATGTTAGTAGAATTAAAAATAAACGAAATGAAGAAGAACAAGAAAAACAAAAGATATTGATAAGAAGCACAAAATGGGTAAAGATGAATTTGATAAAGTAATATGGAGAACAAAATAAAAATAAACAGTGTAGTATAGACGAAAAGGTTTTAAAAGAAATCTAAATACGTAAAAGTAGTATCGATATATATGAAGAAATTGATATATAAGTAAATAAAATAAAAGTAACAAAAATTAAAAATAGACTCTAATGTAGACATAACCAGGTATCGGTATATAGGTAGATAGAAACAAATCAAAAAATTGATGACGAAGTAGTCCTAATAATGGACAGAATGCTGACCGCTTATAAAAGAATGATTAAAAAAAATCAATGTCGAGAACGATAAGCCTAACGATGACGATCAACAAAAAGACAAAGACTAGAAAAGAAACAACGAAAAAGAAAGGAAATGACAAAGAAAAGAACACTAACGGGGTAACGATAATAAAAAAACGAAAAAACATAATAAAAAGAACATAGAAATAAATTAATTTAAAACAGAAAGCAAGAAGTTCAGCAAGATATCAAGCAAAAGCATAACATCGGAAAACAAAAACATATTAAATAAGATGTTTTGATGCACCAAACACTGCATACGAAAATACACATAGAAAACCTAGACAGATAAAACTTTCGAACTCCCGAATCTCAGCATTAGCAGAGACAGACAACCCATCAACTAATCAAAGAACCGTTGAAGAAAATACCAAATAGACAACAATCAAAATCACGAAACGAGTTACGGTAGTAAATCAGACGATTGATATAAAATCTCATTTCATAGAACGACATTAGCCGACGACCATTCCTATAGTCTTCAAAATGGTGACAACTTCATTTAAACAAAAATTCAAAATGACGATTCCATAGTATGACCTTGACCTATTGTGACATATGAGATTGAAAATTTGAACTTGACATAGACCAGTGGTTCCCAACCTATGGGTGACGACTTCAACTGGGGTCGCCTGACAATTTGCCAAGAGTCGCCTGAGACCTGAAAATAATTTGTTTATGATAATCAGTGGTTTCTAACTATCATTTTAAATTTAAACGATACTCATACTCTGACTTTATAGTATAAATTATAAAACATAAATAAAATCAGATATTTAGAAGTCAAAAATATAATAGTTAGCTACAAAAATGCAGTGACTGAGGAGCAACCATATTAATTTTATTTTTGGGGTCACCACAATTTGGCAAATGTTATCAAGAGGTCACAGGCACAGAAAGGTTGGGATCCGCTGACATAGATGGAATATAGAAGGAATAGTAATTACAAATTATAAAATTAATACTGTTATACATATTGAAATAGTAATTATTGATTTTAACATGGAAAGTTTTTTTCCGTCTGCCACCAATGTGAAAATTAATTTAAATCGCAAATCAAAATTTCATATAAATGTTTATTGAATTTATTTCCATAACGAATATCTGAACTGAACTGATTGGATTTTTGAACTGTTGGTAAGTGGAATTTTATTTGAATTCTTCTGTTGAGACTAATGACGTTTTTATTTTATTAAATTTTCAAATAAACTATCTTCCTATTTCTAGTATTTTTGTTTTAATTTAATATAATTTATAATCATATTTTAAACTTATATAAACTTATATGTATATGTAATTAATAATTATAGATAGTGATAAATTTTTACTATATTATAAACATAATATATATGAATTGTATGATCAGTTCTCTAACCGTATTCAATGAAACTATAGTTGACTTAAAAAGAATATTTCGATATATTTTTTTAACATCTTGGGAAATTCTGGAAACCACAAATGAATTACCACCAATTTGGAATTAAGATTCACTTTTTATCAAACCATCCATTAATTTTTGGAAAATTTGACTAGTAAATCGATCACAGAATCCTGACCCCTTTCAATACAGGAAGACCCTTAGACCAATGTTTGACCTTTAATTCTTGAATGGACAGTAAAATAGGGCGATTCCTCCAAAATTAATGGTTTTTGACCAAAAACCAACTTTTTTTCAAAATCCGACCCTACCCTGATCCTATTCTACGACAAATTAAGCTAAGAGACCCTAAATCATGATGTTCTTCAATTTTTTTACCGAAATTGCAACGGACAGTAGCACTGATTAGAGAAGCTTTTATATATTCGGATGACACAAAAAGTCTCGTCCAGTAAAATGAACTACTTACAAACCAGTACCTAGAAATGATTGAGAAATCTTGGTTGCTTTAAAAAGAAATTTACGAGTTACGATTGAAGGAGAGCATCCGGGTTTGCATCGATTAACGTTCGAGTACTCTGAAAATAAGATAGAAGACAAAATTAGAAATCCGGGCGGATCCACAATAAACTACTTCAATAAAAATCGATTTACTATCTTCAACACTAAAGCGCCAAACAGCAACAACTAAGCCTCGTCTATGAAAAGCCAAGCTAACACGGAAGAAAAAGTTGAAAACGGTCAAGTTATTTTGCCAAGTTTGAAAATTGACATCAAAATTACTATACATTTTAACTATTAAATTTTGATTTTATACATTAAATATGGTTTTATTATTTTGGTTTTGTAAATTATATGAGTTAGTGTACATCTTGTTTCGCTTGATTTCGATATTGTCTCAACTATAAACTTAATAAAAAGACCCCAATATGAAGCGAGTATAAAACATTATATTGTAGCTCTTGGACCCAGGGGCATATCAGTGTATCAACAGTCATTGCGATATGACTCACTTTGACTAGTAACCGCACATTGAAACACATTTCAAACTTCATTCATGACAGATGTAAAATAATAACGTTTTTATAGGCATATCTCATGGGAATCCTTTTTAAAGTGTTTACTCCCCATAGGATTATAGCATTTCCTAATTCTTTGCACTTTCATCAATTTAAAGTGACAAATAAGAGTGAATCCCTGTTCAGATTCTAACATTGGTTGTTTAATGTTTGTTGTGAAGTCGAAGAATAAGAAATTTAATTTGGTATGTTATAATTGCCGTGATATCGAAAACGAACTATTCAAGTCATAATTTAATAAATGATGAAACATAATTATAATTATTTTAAATCTATATATCATTGGTAGAAAAATTTTAATTTATTCAATTCAAAAATATTATTAGTAAAATAGCTGAATGAATTAAATTACGAATTATTTCCGTGATGGTAAATTCAAAAATATTTTCATAAATTACAAATTTGTTTAAATATTAAAATTTTGTCTAATAAAGTTTTAAGCATTTAATTTCTTTTATTTGAAAAATGATTATATAATTAAATCGACTTCTGATGGTTGATTGTTTCAATTTTTTCGTTTTATGTAAATCAAGAATGTTTGTGCTTTACATTATATTTTAAAGTTTTATGATAAAATTTTATATTTAAAATTACCAGATTATTTTTGAAATTTTTTATATTATTTATTCAATAATTTATTTCAGGTAATTTAAATGAAGTCTAGAATTTTATATTTGATTTCTAAACTAAATTATTCACAATTTTATGTTCTAAATTGCAAATATATTTTGTGAGTTTTCTTTAAACATTATTTTAATAATCGTGTTTTTTTTTATGTCTGAAAACGAACAAAATTTTGATTTTTAAGTAGAATTTGTTAAATAATGTTATTTTAAATTACAAATTTCTTCATATTTATAATCGTTATCATGATTAAACATTTTTTTGCATTTATCCAATGTGACCGATGTCTGAATCAATGATCATTTTAGTTCTTTTTTTAGAACCAAAAAAATATGTAAACCTTGCTTTTTTGCAAATTTATCTTTGTCAAATTGCTAATAAAGCATTTATAGCTATAAAGTTGTCATTTTACATTTTAGTAAAAAAGATTTATAATTTTTTAAAAAAGTTATAAAATTAAAAACTTTTAAAAAAAATTATAGTAAGAATACATTTTCGGTACACAGCCTAATCTAATTATTGCCATTTCATGTCGACCTGGGAGCCGGAGTCACGGTTGATACGAAATCAAAACGACTTGACATGATTTGTACACATACTAGTCTGAAGGTTCACAAAATTGTGATGATGGGTGATATTTCTGTGCTGGAAACCCAGGGCCTGCACTTTATTGTAGCTGGCCCACTCGTGGCTTTAAATAACAGAGCCAGAGATAACCCATTGTTGGATGAGTGTCAGATCTATCAGCCACATATATGAGATAGTCCTTCAACTGACGATCATATTTCATGAAGATCCATAACTGCTGCACCACGTGACCCACATGGTTCTTTCTCCTCAACATAAGAGTTTCATCAAGCTCTACAACATGGTTAGGACCTCCCAGTTGTTGCTGTAATCCAAGCAGTTTTGTCGAGCAACATCCCTGGGATATGTGTATGATTGTATGCTTGTCCCCGCATCAACACCAAACAATTCTGCTGCTGTAGTGACTGTAACATGTGTTAGCCAATTGAAGAAAAGCTCCAAAATGGACCGAATTGGCAGCTTCACTTTTTAAAGAAACTTTCCACACTAATGTTTCTACGCTTCTTGCATCTTGTACAGCGTAACACTTAACCATCTGGGCTGTAAGTGAATCGCTGGATACTTATTTAATGACCACAGATGCAAACCATATTGAGAGGTGGCAAATGGCGAAGCTGCAGATATTCCAGTAGCCATTGGAGTTGTCCTGTTGAAATCAACGAAACAGTTAAACGCTAGGCAAATCCATCACGCACTAAAACAAAATTAACTAAAACAATAAAAATAAAAATTTTACTTGACATCGTCTTAATATTAATAGTAAGAAAAAAATTGGGTGTCCGTATAATCCATGTCCACCGAAAATTAACGTCATCCTCTTTCACAAATATAAAAATTAAATGAATAAATATGCAACACTTGTTTTTTGATGCTATGTCATAAATTTTAGGTTCATTCTGTAGATAAAGGGTTCCCAAACATTGTTCCTCGTGGTGCTAAGGCTGTTCTGTAGGGGCCCCCTCAAAAATTTTGTTATTAATGACGTCTGAAACTGAAAAAGTTTGGTAACCCTTGCTGCAGATGATAATTTTTGTTAAGTATGACACTTTCGGTTTCAGTTGACATAAATAAGCTTAAACAATCTGGAGCAGAGGTCCTCAACTAGTGGTATGTCAGCTGTTGAAAAGGAATTCGAGAAAAATGTTTAAAATACTTGTAGAGATAAACAAATCTATTTAAGACTTATTAGAAAATTATTTCTAAACTTATTAAACAATGGCAGAAGCAAGAAGTGAGGACCTAATTATCTTTATTTATTATTTAATTAGTTATCATCCTCAAATTTATAAATATTTGCCAACGTTGGAGTGTTTAGAAAAATTCGTGACGCGAACCAAGCTAGTTTTATACTTTGTCGACCATGATGTGAGTATCCTTGTGATAATTGTTGCACTGTAGGGGTATCACTCAAGTCGCCTGTAATTGTATATGATTTTACTGAGTTATGAGCTTCGTTAAATTACGAATTTAGACATAATGTTAGAATCGGCTAGAACAAAAATTGTTTGCGAAATTTTCACAGTACGTGTTACTCTAATTATTCAGTATTTGTCATAGACTTTCTTTATTTGTAACTATTGGAGTCGATTTCCTTTAATGGTCTGTCACGCTATCATCTCACTTTTGGTTTTATTTCTGAAATTGATAAATTGAATTAAAACGAAAAACCCGATTAACCCAGATACATTTGTATCGGAAAGTATTACAATCCTACGCAGTCCCAGTCATCCAACAATAGGATTTCAAAAGTATATATAAAAATTCTACATGATCTTAGTTTCCCTACTCTTCCTGATTCATTTTAATACATTGTAATTTTTTTCAGTACTGACTAGAGAAAATGAACTTTTCGTTAACCCCAACCAATTTCCTACCAATAGATTGCGTTTCCGTTTAGTGCACTGTGACCTAAATGTTGGCGCATATATGTAACGACAGTAGTCAGCATACTGACAGTAACTTCCCGCCTATTAACAACCGAAATGTTACTGCTGTACGGAGCTATGATCCATCTAAGGTTCATTTATAAATTGATGTTTAATAATAGTTAAAAATTGCCTAAAAATCGGGACATAATTAATGGACGTACCCTTATAAGAATGATAATTTTTAAGAAAATCAGCTCAATCGACAATGGGAACCAAGGAATAGTGGTCATTTTGGATCAAGAAATGATCAAAGATTTAATCGAGATAGTTCTGATGGAAATAACTTAAATCGATTCCAACTACCAAACAATCAGGATCGTTTCAATGATCATATTAATAATAACCTGTTAACTCAATAATTTTAATAATCATTCTTCTAATTTCAATAAAAACAATTCTGAAAAGCATATCAGCATCCATCAAACCACCATAAATAATTACTCGAATGAATGTATGATATGTCTAACATAAAAAAATTTTAAACAATTTCCAATGACTGATATATCCAAATGAAATACCCATTGATAACAAAGATATTTTATAACTAAGCCTTAGTATTTTATAAGCATGACCCATTTAGGATGAATTTTGGCCTTAAAATATGTTTGCTAACAGATTAAAATTACAAAATTAGACCATCATGATCCAATAAACTAACAGTTGTCCAAAACACTCTTGATAAATTAGTCAACATTTTCGAGTGGTATAACCACAACATTAGAAATATTAGCATTATTTCCGCTGAGAATGTGATTTGCCACGTCTTTGGCAGTTCTTTTCGATACAGTTCTCAACAGTTAAAACAAAAATAAGAAATGATTGAGGTAATTGTTAAAGAGAGTAGCCCTCAGCGATTCTTCCTGCATGCAAATAATTCAGTGCTAAACAGTACAAAAGTATTCGCTAAGACATATTTTAATACTTCCCAATTTGAGCCCTATTTGGAATTAGGTCACCTACCCTAGATTAAATTCTGTCTAGTGACAATGTTAAAACGCTAAAAATATTGTTCATTAATAAGTAAAAGCTGTTTCTAGTTTAAAATATTTATTATTTCATGGAACACTAATACGGTTTTGAAGTGATCTCAAAATATGCCGCTTGGTTAAAATTAATCATGCAAAAGACAACTGATCTCAAATGAGATCACATAGGTTTTGCGCTATGAAAATACCATTTACCACAACTGCTCAGGTTTCAAATTTTTTTACACTGATAATAGCCTATGATTGTAAATAATTTCTGAGAGATGGAAAACTTATTTGCAAACGACACCGTTTTTTCAAAAAATGGCCAATTTTAAGAGTGTAAAACAAAGTCAAATCATGAAATAAAAAATTACTTTCAAGGTTAAAAAGTAAAAATTATTGTTGATCACTAAATAGAAGCTGATTAAAGTTAAAAATGTTAATTATTCCATAGAACACTCATAGGGTTTTGAAGTGATCTCAAAGTGGTCCTTAGTTTATTTCACAATAATATTATAAAATCATAATTTTTATTTAATTATTATCAAATGATCCGGCCCCTCGTGTCTAACAAATAGCATACTGACATTGAAAAAATGATCAGGTTTAAATCTTTTGACCGACTCTTTATAAGGTAACCGTTGATTATTCAGTTTATCTCCCCCTTTTAATTGCTTAACGGATTCTATTAATTCTAAAGAATATGAAAATTATGTGCAAATTTACTCTAACTCTTGCGTGCAAGCGAATAAAACTGTCATAATATTTAGTGTTAATAAACTGCCAGAAATTGTCACATTACGTTCAAATAAGTTAGTTGATTAAAACAAAATATAGTAGATATTTTATTTTAAATAGTTTATTTTTATAAAATATGAAACTTTAAATAAATCTAACTTTTCAAGAAATGTAAATCGTGTTTATCTTGGAAATTTATAATTATGATAAAAATTTTAGGAAAGCTGGATTTCAGACAAAATATGTTGATAAATTTGCAAATTCACTCTGACATGTGTATTGAATAAACATACCAATTTGCTATTTATTTTGACATCCTATTCTTGTATACACCGAAACTTTGAAACGCTTGTTTTATTATTGCTACTTTTCCTCACAAACATTTCTGCCAAATTTAATATTTTTGACGGGAAGTAAAATTTGTGTACAAAATTTTGTGTTAATAAATTTCAATGATAGAAAAAATTGGCGCGATTTTAAAATTCTTTATTTAATTTTTTAGATATTTTAGTAACATTAGAACTTAAAGTATAATTAATTTTTCATACTGTGTTAATTATGATTATCGTTAAATTGCAATAAGGCAAATGGATCAACCCCTTTCTTTACACGAACTTAAATTTATAATGCCTCTTCTTTCACAATAGTTATTCTAAATGATAAAATATTGTAAAACATTATTTATATTTTTTCTATTCACCTTTTAATAGTTCAAAAGATTCGATAAAGTTAAATAAATATAATGTTTATTCTTAAAAAGAGTGATTTTTAAATATTTTATTATTATTTCTTAAATAAAATGACCCTCTCAGTAGCATACAATTAATTAAAAATTAATTGAAATTAAATTAAAAATACTAAAATAAATAAATTAAATTTAAATAATAAATAATTCGACATAACCTCATGCTTTATTTGTAATCTGAAATAATTATAATTTAGCAAGTAATATGGGAAGTACCAAAATGTGTGCCAGATAGCACAATATTCACTACTTATTTAATTAGAAGAAATATTGTGAATGCTCGAGGACAAGTTAAGATGATACTAATAATTTAATTGCAATTCCAAGTACTAGGAGAAATGGATATATTTTTTATTTGATGTACTAATTATTATTATTGTTATTAATATTATTATTATTATTATTATTATTATTATTATTAATAATAATAATAATAATAATAATAATAATAATATAGATGATTTAAACATGGATGCATAATATTATGTTGATGGAGGTTTTTTTAATCAAATTGTAATGACGAAACAATATCTAGTGATGAATCTCAAATATGTTATGCTGATTCATCAACTGTGATGATAAATACGCGATGTAAATATTTTTTATTGTAATAAATTTAAAAATTAATTAATTTGTTTTTCGTAAATATATGAAGCTAAGTAATAATTTTTTAAAATAATAATAAATTTAATCTACCTAACAATTAATTTAAGCAAAATATTTTAGTAAATTAATTAAGTAATCATTTTAAATTATTTGCACTTAAGTCTAATAATTAATTTTAACAACTTTAATTTGTAAATATATTATATAAATAAATTTCAACTTTTTGTATTTCAGTAGTGGCCAAACATTTTTCTGACAGGAGACGAAAATTCATGATTTTGAAAGCCGCAATTAGAAAATGGTTTTAATTCTTTACTATTTAAATGTCATAGTTTCAAAAAATATTCATTTTCACTTGTTTTATAATTGATTATAAAAAATATGATTATACAAAAAAAATGTTCTTTACGAGTAGATGCAGTTCGTGTATGAGTTTGTATATTAACCTCCAATCTCTGAAAATCTGGTTGTTAGCACTGTGAGAATAAGTTCAGTTAAAAGTTTGTTAGATGGGAGCGTTGTTCGATTTAATAAATTCCATTGTAGAATATAAAGATTCACCGTAGTATGTTGTACCAAAAATAGAAATCAATTTACATGGCCTTTTTTAAATTAGGATATTTGATCCAGGAAAAATGTTTCAGAAAAAGTTTAATAATACCAGATTTTGATGTTGATTCAAAAAATTTATTTTCACATTATTGTAAATAGTTTGGATTTTGTAAAAACGTCAATAGTGAAATATTCGATCTATTTCTTTTCTTTGAAATTTATACTTGTAGTTCATCTGAAAGTCTTTTGCTTAGTTCTGAATTTTCAACACGAAGAGCATTAAATAATAACTTTACAACCCCTTCACATTTTAAAAGGTTGGCATTTTCAAGGCTCAAAGCCTTTGCAGTATATTTGATAGAGTGCAGTATACATGTTGCTGTATATATTTTCTCTAAACTCCATATGTTGCCCGTATCCAGTTCCACCAAAGTCTTTCATAATTTCTAGACTACTCCATTGCATTCGACAGTCCAAAAACAAAGACAGTTCTCTGTTTTCTGTATTCATTATGTATTTTTACAAAACTGAATTTTTTACAGGTGACTTTTTGAAAATCTTAACGATTTTCAGAATTTTTTTTATTGTGTAGAATATATTCATATCACAAGTAAGCGAATAGTCTTTTGTTAAGAGATTTCGATAACAAAAATCACAGAAATAAAAAAGTTTATTCTAATCGGATCTTAAGAAAATTAGATTTTCTCCTGATTCACGGAATAGATTTCCCAGGAATATGGAAAAAGATTTGGCTTGGGAATTCCCGGGACTCATTTCTACTCATTTATAAGGAACACCTCTATAGTATAGCCATCTATACTCTTTGAATGGACTTCCATTATATAAAAATTTATATGTATAAAACGAATAAATCTCAATTTTATGAGAAATATGAATTTCTATGTCACTTAAAAAATCCGATAAGAAGATATACAAATACCGTATATACTCGTGTATAAGTCGAATTGAAAATTTAAAGCGTGCTTTTAGTACAACAATGGACAACAGTGCTCGTAATTAATTTGATTAAAAAGCAATACGATTAAAAAACTCATTCTCCAAAAAGGATTTTTTGAAGCCAGAGTCCTCAAATTTAGTACAAAATTTCTCGACTTATACACGAGTATATACGGTATATTTACGTTTAGTAAGTAGTAACTTTTTATATAATTATTAATCAGAATTTAAAATTTCTATATAGAAAATGGCAGATAAAAATATTTAACAAAATTGAATTCTGATATTGCAGGCAAAAGTCAACATGATCAAAATGTGTGATGATGGAATTTCACAAGCGGAAGTAGCCCGCAAGCTAGGCTCGACACGTTCTACTGTAAGCACGGTAGTACAGAACAAAGAAAACATTCTTTTTGAGGTGAACAAGGCTACACTAATACATCGCAATATGATAGGGAAAGCAGATATTGAGAAATTGCTAATCATCTGGATTGAAAATCAAGCAAACCGACATTTATCTACAAGTCAGGCTATTGTTTAGAATAAGGAGCAAAGCTTTATTAATGATTTAAAACTTATAAAAGGTTCAACTGTAACAAATGAAGAATTTTGTACTAGTCGTGGATGGTTTCACCGTTTCAAAAGCAGATTCAACTTACATAACATCAAGGTGACAGGTGAAGCATATGAAACTGTCCTTTTTTGAAAAAAGATGCCAGCCAGAACTTTTATCTCTAAAGAATAAAAAACAATGCCATGATATAAAGCAACGAAAGATAGAATTAAATGCTAATGCTTCAGGAACTCACAAGCCTAAACCTGTGATTATTTATCGCTAAGAAAATCCTAGAGCTCTAAAGCACTAACCCTAAAGCATGGGTTACAGCACATGTTTTTGAAGAATGATTTAACAATTGCTTTACAACTGAAATTAAAGAGTATTGCAGAAATGCAAAAATACCTTTTTAAATTTTATTACTGCTGGATCATGCTCCCGACCATTCACAAAATTTAATAAACAATAATATTCGAGTAAAATTACTTCCTACAAACCCCAGCCCGCGGATCAGTGTAAGATTGAATTTTAAAAAAAAACTCTTTCAGTAAAATAATTGTAGCAATCGACAATGAGCAAGATTCTGGTAAAAACTTTCTAAAAAATGTATTGAAAAGAATACAATTTTTTAGATGGCATCAAAATAATTCGAGACACTTGGAATAATATTCAATTTTCTACAATGAAAGGGGCTTGGAATAAATTATTTCCATAGTTAGCAGAAGATTGTGAAGATGAAGGAGATCATAGTGTTGAAGTCATATATAATATTGTGGATATGGCCCTGCAGCTAGAACTAAATTCGGACGATGCAACTCAACGTGTAGCATCTCACGATGCGTCTCTCAATAATAAAGATCTTTTAGAATTAAATGAACAGAATAAATCTAAAGATTTAATAAAAATTGTGCTTTCCAATGTTTTCAAAATGGAAAGGCTCTTTTCTATAAACCTGATCCAGATTTTGAAAGAAGTTCAAACGTTAATAGTGACATTATGAAGAAATATTCTTGTTATTCATAATTGTACAGAGGATAGAAAAAACTGACTATAAAATGCTTGTTAAAGATATTTTTTATTGAAAAGGTAGAATTTGGTGTCCACTTCAAGAAATAATAAGACTTTTTCAAAGACTCCATCAACATCTCCAGATTCCAAAAAAGCCTAATGATAACATTTCTAGTTATAAAATAGGAGATGATATGCCACTCTTTTATTCATTTTCCAGTAATTAAATGTTTGTTTTCGCCACATTGTTGAATTTTAAAGTTTATGTAATATTGCTGATTTGTTTTTTATACATAAATGTTAAAAAACGTTTTGAATTTATTATTGTGTAATATCACAAATAAAAAGGTGAAATTAAATTCTTGTTTCTTGATTTATATATTTTTTGTATTTATAAGTAATTAATGTTTAAAATTATTAAAATAAGCATAAGCAAAATGTTTATTTTGTTTGTTTTAACGTTTTATTCATGTATTAAAACAGTACATGACTATTATTTACATTTTTAAGTTATGATTCGCTTTAAGTGCATTTTCATTTTCCGTACATGCTACCGAGCTATTGCGTGCGAATGATCGAGGTTTTACTTTATATATATATATATATATATATATATATATATATATATATATATATATATATAATTAAAATATTTATTAAAAGAGAAAAAGGCAGTCTCCAGATAGTTAAAACAGGATTAATATATTTCTTATATTATTTCTTATATTTCTTACAAAAGACCGAATTCCCATAGATATTTAATAGAATATTTCCAATACCAAAATAATTTGACATTTTAATGAATGTTTCTTTTCATCGTTGATTCTATTTCATAAAACAAAACATTTTTGTTTTAATTTGTTGTTATTGTTATTCCCAATTTGAATGTATAATTTACTTTTCGTTTAATTTCCAATTAACTAATGAGTTTAATAACGAAATAAAAGCATTGTTACAAATTAATAACAAACTATTGGCTATCGAACACAATTATTAAATGAACAATTAAATTTTGTCAATTAAATAAAATTAGAAATAAAATATTCAAATAATGTTCAGATAATATTCAAAAGTAGAAAATGAAATTTTTCGATAAAATTAATTAATATTTTTTAATTGGTTGTAATTAATAGAACAAATGAACCTTTATTGGGTTATTGGGCATCAATCCACAAATCCTCAGTGTAAGAACACAAAATTTGCACGAAACATATATTGCAAATACATTAAGAAAAAGAATTGGAACAATCGATGATTGTGTTCTTTTGTTTGTCGATTGATAACTGAGCATTTGATATGATGATTTTGTATTACTTCAGAATAAATTCCAACGTTTTCGGATTTTAATTGAAATGAATCAGATTTGAGGAGATAGAAATAAACTCGAATGATCATTAATTTAACTAATTGAATTTTGGTGTAGTGCTTCATATAAAGATGATTTAAGAATTTTGTTACTTGATTGCGAAGTTTCGAATAGGATAAAAAGATGTCGTTTTAATATTAATATTTAAACAATAATTGGATGTGTTATTTTTAATAACGCATTTGTAATTTTCATTAAGATTTAATGAAATTAATTAAAACTAAATATTGCAGGCACTGCACTCAGCCATATTTAAAAGATTATTTATTACTAAATTACAATCACTAAAACAGTCCCGAAAAAAGTGTTAACATTTTGAGCTACCAATTTATCACCTTTTTATGGCTGTCATTAGAAGGATATACATTATCACTTTTATTTCCAACGTTTCTATTCTTATCAAACTTACACATTGTTTCCCCTCCAATCAAAGTTGTAGTGTTTTGTATTGTTTTCAATCCCAACACTATTTTCATATTTGATTGTTTTTAATGGAAATTCCGACCAAAAATTATTGTAGAATTCCAACTTTTTTCATGGTTCTTCTTGTATAGTTCACAATTTTGGAGACATGAATTAAAAATGTCTCCCTGGTTCATAAATATTTTATTCGTGGATGTATCTTCTGTAAGTGAAGAACACCAATGTAATAAAGTAATTACAAAATTATTAAGATACAATTTTTTCATAAAATATTCCAATGCGCTGACTCGCATGCAATATTATGCACAAAGGTCGACTACTCATTCGATGTACATAATTATAGTCAAATAAAATGTTCCTAGATTTATTTATTTAATAATTTTTTAATAAAAAAACTGTTTCAAACAAGATAATAGAAAAACTATCGAAAATAATTTTTATTATTTTTGAAAGTGTTTCATAAAAAGAATTCGGTCTTCTGAAAAAATGACATCACATTCCCCCATTTTGCCAATTTTATGTTTGGCCAAGCATCAACAATTCAAATATTTTCAACCTTTAAACATTTCCCAGAAACCTCTACAAAAATCCGAATATTTAAATACATTATTTAGTACTACCATAATGTGTATTTTAATACCCTTTTAAAACAATTTTAAATAAAAAGTTCCATTGAAAATTAAAAAAATTTTTACATTTTTTCACCAGTTTTTATTTCAGTCTTTTCTTTACTTTTGTTGAATTTTTTATTTCATCTCAAAACAATTTATTTAAAATTTTAGGACGTAAATTTTACTTTTCTATTTTACTTTTCCCTATCTAATCTTTAACAAACATTTCTGATAAATTTACTATTTTGGTAATTATTTTTAGAATCACTTATTTTTTTCAATATCAACTCACATATTTGCAAATTTTAATTACAATTTAAATACTTTATAATCTGAAGTTTAGATAAAATAAAAGCTTTTTTAATTTTCTATTTTGTAATTTCTATTCTGCAAACTTAATGTTCTTAAAATGAATAATGAAATTGAAAACATATTTTTTTCGAATATTCTATATTTGTTTTTATATTTCGAATTTTTGTGTTTTGTTTGTATTTTATTGTATTAAGAATAAATGAAGGTTTTTGAAATTTAATTAAATTATTTCTTTAGACAATATTTTTTTGTCTTTGTAAATAATATAATTTCATTTCTTTTATAAAAATTTATTTAATTAGATATAAATAGATAATTATTAAAAAAAAAATTGAATTGAATTAATATAAATATCAAATTAACTGTTAAATGTATAGTGATGCCATTTAGCTACATAACAATATATTGTCTAAGTCAATGTTTCCCAACCATTTGAATTAATCGTAAAATTTTAGAATTTCAAGTACCCTTCATTATTTCTGTAATTTATAAAGTACAAATACTGTATACATAATTTTTTTAAATGAAATCTTATTTTATTTAAAAAGTAAAAAAAGTAATTACAAAAGATAAAAAATTCTTTAATGAGAGCATTGTTGCTGCTTATCATCAACCAACGGAAAAAATTCCTTCTTTACTCAACGCTCTACATACCCCAAGAAGTGCACCACGTACGCCTACTGGGTACATAGACCTCCGGCTAGAAAGCACTGGTCTAAGTCCATTTAAAAATTTTAAAAAATGTTATGTAATTTTTTTACTGCTATTTTTCCAGTGCGTATTACAGGCATGTCAAACATGCAACTCGTAAGCCGCATGCGGCTCAAACAACAAATGTAATTATTATTAAAATATTCAGTAGAAATTAAAATTCAAAAGAAACGTTCATTATAATTTAAGAAAGAAATTTTTTCTTTGTACACACGTGAACACACATTTATTTATGTCTATAATTATTGTAACATCTTTAACATTAATTCAAAAGAACAACAACAAAAAGCAAAGATTGATCTCTACACAACAACATACACAAGACGATGTATACATGCGTATATATTTTTTATTAATTCGCTAATGCATATATGCATTTTTATTAATAGTAAATGCTTTAAACTTAGTAATTTTTCGTGCGGCCCTTCACAAGTCTCAATTTGTTATTGTGGCATAAGACATGGGTTGAGTTCGACATGCCTGATGTACTGCTTCTTTAATCAATTGCAATAAAGACATTAAGGGTTAAAGTTATTTAAGGGTTAAGTTATTGAAGATATAAAAAATTAACAATTACTGGATTTTCTCGAAAGTAGGACCCCAATAAAACATGAATTTTTGGATCTTTTTTTCATTAATTGCCAATTTGAGAATAAAACCATGGTCTCATTCTCAAGCACATATAAATTTATTTGTTAAAATTTATAAAACGAACACAAATATGTAATGATTTAGCTATTTCGATGGCTTTACTTCGTAGCTTTCAATTGGTTTTACTTTCAAGACAATCCGGTAAAAAAGTAAAACAAAAATATTTAGTAAAGAAAATGATAAGAAGTACAAAGAGTAAAAATACTACAAAATACAAGACATAAAGATTGTTTATAATTAGTTGTCTGAAACTTAGATAAATCAGGAAGTATTTTCAAAAATGAAAGATAGTCTTTTTAAATTTATGTAAAACTCTTTAATATAAAAGAAAACACGAGCAGATTTAAAATACACGAAAAAGAAAGAAACGGAAACGAAAATTTGATATTATATTTAAAAATAAATTAAAGGCAATATTGAATCATAGTTGAAATGAACTTGTATTCGGCTGTTGCATCGATATGATATCTGCGGCAGTCAATAATTTAGAAAAACCTTTGAATCAATTTGTGCATAAAGAGTGAAAATATTACATATTTGGAAACTATTATTTACCGGTATAAACTAGACTCATTGTACTGATATCAAGAAGACGAAACAAGCAACAAATTTATTCTGATTTCACTAAGAACCGAACATAGAAAAATTTCGAAATTCGAAAATATTCAAAGTATAGAAGACCTTATTTGTTTATATATCAATTTATTCTATCATTAATTATTATTTAATTAATTTATCATATTTAAAAAAATATAATTTTTTTTAAAAAAACATATTTTACTAATCTTCAATCTCTTATTCATTTGCATTTCGACAAGATCAAAAATAATTTTCCTATGCAACACAAATTTATATTTGGCCTAATTATTTAGAAATTTCTTGAAATATCAAATGAAAATAGATCTATATTGAACAAAATATAAAAGATTTTTCTGATAATTTTTAATTTTGAAAAGGTTTTCTCGAAAGAAACATTCTAAAATTGTCTTTAAAATAATTAAGGGATTCATCATCACAAAAATCGGCAAGTTAAACAAAAAAAACAATAATAAATGTTTTATAGTTTTATTAAATTGTGAAAAGTTCAATGAAAATTCTTCTATTATTGACAAGCATTCTAAGTAAATAAAGTCAAATTAAAAATTTATCGATTAAATATGTTTAAATAAATATATACAATGCGTAATTAAAACAAATAACAAATAATAAATTTCAATCAAAGTTTAATTGAGTAATTTCAATAATATAATTGATTTATTCAGGAAATTAGTGCTCAAATTGTAATAATATTGATAATTTTAGAAATTGATTTTAATATATACAAATTATCAATCATTTATTTAATTCAAAACTAATTAATTTTATTAGTAAACCTTTACAAACCCATTAAATATTATCAATAAAATAATTTACTTTTTTGATGACTTTGGATTTTTATTTTTGATTTGATTTATTTTCATTGTGATGAAATTTGAAAAATTAATTTTCTGTGTAGCACAAGTTTTCGGATTTATCTTTATGAAGTTTTTTAATAACATTTATTTGAATTGAACTTGATTAAGGCCAAGCCGAAAATTTGTGCCTATTAGAAAATTATTTTTGATTTTTTGTCATAATAATAATAAAAAAATATCAATGAATAATAATGTAATATAATTTGAATTTAATTTTTTTTGTTTTAATTTGGTAATGAATTACACTCAAAATTAAGTTTCCATGATTGCAAACTGTAAACTAATACAAGAAAATATAAATGTATTTTATTTCGTAAAATACTTTAATGACAGGAGACCAATAAATTCTGTTCTTTTGAAGAGAAAAATCTAAAAATATTTGGTTAAGTGAAAAATATATCACGCTTTCCCGACCTTCTAGGAGACCTTAACAACACGTTTAAAACATATCTCATATGACTTATATTATTTTAAATTGACTATTAAAATTTGATAAAAAAGTGAATTTTTAAATGTAAGACAGAATTTTGTTTCAAAATATTGTATGTTAATATAGATAAATATATAAATATATAAATGCATGAAAGAAATATAAACCCAATTTTTGATTTTGTTTAAACTTTGAAATAATTTACTAAGACATTTTGAGTATATTTCTATTGATGCAAGTTTTCATTTTTCAAGAATTTTATTGAATGGAACTGGGCATAATGTCGCTTTTTTGATATTTAATTAGCAATCGAAAAAATAAATTTTTCATTTAGTTGTAGAAAAGTTACATCTATAAACATTCTGTCAATATAGTTGGGGTTGTCATAAAATTATTGAAATAAAATGAGTTAACAAAAAACCTCAAAAATAATTAAATCACAAAAATTAATTAAAAATTTATAAAGTTTGAAAGTTTATATTAATTGAAGGAAATGGGGATGGTTGAATGTTAAATCAAAAGACGAACTCAAATATAATAATACAAATTTGGTGAGAGATCCCCAGATAAAGTTATAGGCAAAAACAAACTAATTAAAATTAATTAATTTCCTAATTGAAGACATAAGTCAATAGGAAACCCCGAGCCAATAGGAAACCCTGGCGACGAATAAAGCTTGACACAAGTAGAGACCCGAGCTGTACAAGAAGTTCGTGGAACAAATAAAACAATTAATGCGATTCAGATTAAGTACCCGACCGAGAAATCGGATGTTTGAAAACAATTAACCAGATTTTAAAGACTATTAACTTCGAATTTCGGGAATGATTATGCACTAATAATTAAAATGTTTTCAAAAAAACACTATAAAAAGAGAGCTCGGGATCAGATGGATTGCTAGTTGGTCGAAGAAAACTATGAAAAGAGATTTGTGGTTTTAGAAACCATCGAAAGTCAGGAACCAAAATAAATACTTTGAGTGAATTTAAATCAAATTAACGTGCCAGAATAGGCGATTTTCTGCTTTCACGTTGTTAAATTTTAATTTGAAAGAAAAGTGCAAAATCTGTGGCCATTCGTAAATTTGTGTTAGAAATCATTAAATATATTCTACGTTGTGTTTGGGTTATTTTATTTATAAAAAGAGAACACAAGGAGTAAGAGATTTATCGATTTGTAAATAATAACCTAGCATGATTAAAACAAAATATTGGTAAATATAAAGGAAATGAGTCTTTTAACCAATATTTTACAAATCTTTCAAAATAATAATTTTACAATAAAAATCAAATTTTAAAGTACCAGGTAAGTAGTGGGATGTGTCACCACTAGATCGTGTCACCGCTGGATCAACCCCGGGGGGGGTAAAATCGTTTTTTTCTAAGTCTAAAAGTACAAAAAATTTTTAAGACAAAGACAAAGAGTCATTCAAGGTCATTGAAACAAAGACCATGACTCATCCAAGGTCATTGGATGACTCATCAAACACTTTCAAGGTCATTGAGACAAAAACCACGACTCATTCAAGGTCATTTAAAGTTTCTCAAGGTCATTGGATGACTCATCATATTCTTTCAAGGCCATTCAAACGAAGACCATGACTCATCAAAATGTTCTCAAGGTGACAGGATGACTCATCATATTTCCCAACGTCATTTAAATAAAGACCATGACTCATTCAAGGTCATTGGATGACTCACCATAAATTTTTAAAGGTCATTCAAACAAAGACCATGACTCATCGAAAAAATTTCTCAAGGTCATTCAAATTTTCTCAAGGTCATTGAAACAAAGACCATGGCTCATCAAAAATTTCTCAAGGTCATTCAAAAAATTTTCAAGGTCACATTATTTTTAAAAAATTTTACATTTAAAATTACTACTTATAAAAATAAGTAGTGTTTTAATTATTAATATATTTTTTTTAAAATTTTTTTTTATTCTATTACTTATTTTTATAAGTAATGTTTTAACTATCACTTAATATTATTATTATTAATATATAATAAAAAACCAAGACATGTACAACAAAAGCTTTTATTATAAAGAAATAATTCTACTATAATAATATTGTCGAAGAGCTTTATTCAAAGCCCATTCCACATACCTCCGATATCGGGCAGCGCATATAAGTAGTGTTTTAATTATTAATATTTTTAAATTTAAATTTTTTTTTATTCTGTTACTTATTTTTATAAGTAATGTTTTAACTAATTATATTTTTTTTATTATTATTATTATTATTGTTACAAGTTTTTTTTTATTAATATTATTATTATTATATTAATCTTCTAAATTAAGATAGCGGAATTCAGAATTAAATGGAATCAGACATTTTTAATAATCGATAGGCTATTGACAGAAACCTATGATTATTTATTACTACTAAAAAATAAATAAATCAATAAGTCAATAATGAAATTATCTAGTTGCCTATTATTTCTAAATAAAATGTATTCTGGATGTGTATGGTAAATATCGAGATGTTGTTCAATCCTACATTGATAATGCAGATAAAATCGAAATTTAACTATTGTGAACATGTTTTATAACCCTTTATATAAAAAGCAACTAATAATAATCAAAAACATAATAAAATAAGTAAATGTACAATTTTTTTTTCTATAATATACAAAATTCAAAATATACAAAAATATATAATATACAAAATTCACATAATTTTTCGTTTGATAAATTGATGATCAATCAGGAGCCAGAATTTCTTTGAATATATCTTGAAATTGCTGTGTTTTTGTAATACTATGACCACTATTAATTGCATCAAGCCCTCTATAGTTTCCATAGGCAAAAGTAACATTTTTATCAACCCATGCCCTCTTATCATCGTGGTTGTTTAGCGCTATTTTACTATTTTTAAAAGTGAAAAGCTGATGATTCCGCGACCCTATTCTAGTCTGAGGTACAGATATAATCTCGTTATTATTGTAACAATCTAAATATGATTGATGATTTATATTTGTACCTGCTAATTTTACTCCCTTAGCCCTCATAGTCGACTTATTTCCCAATAAACTATAACATTTAGGACGCCAGAAAACCCACTTACTATACCCTTCCCCCTTACTCTCATCCTTAAACTTTCCTATAACGGATGCTAGTCGTCTTGAATATAAAGGATGAGAGGGGTCATAATTAGATGTATCTAAAAGGTCATCCAAAATCATCGCTTTTAATAAAGTATCTAATTTTAAATTTTTTATTTCTAAAAAGAAGCTGTCCGTATCACCGGCAATTAAATTTATATCACAATTATAAATAGTTCTATACTTTTGCAGCTCTATATACTACAACTGATACATCCGTAGTTTGGATAGATCTAGTACTGATTGTCCGATGTAACTAGGCCTATCCAAACATATTGAATCCTTATTAAGATGCGCGGCAAACAGATTTTCATCCACTTTGATGGTTTTTCTGAATGCTGGTTTTGATGAATATGTAATTAACTTTTCAAATGAATTACATAGTCTCAAATTCATTCGCTTCTTAAGGTTTTCAACGGATTTACCGTACAAGCTGTTATTATATAATTTAAATAAATCTTTATATATCTCGCTGACTGCATTTGCTCGCAAGTCAGTATTTTTATCTATATAATTTTAAAAAATAGGTTTCTGTGTAAATTTTATACATCTATTTACATTCACAACCTTAGCCCCAAGCGAAAGATAAAACCTGAGAAGCCTCCAATGAAGAACATGATTCTTCTTTGGATAATGCGTGAGCATTAGCTTCTCAACTTTTTAATTTGGTGGGCACATCTTTTCCGGTCCAATCGGAAAGTCATTTAAAAAATCATGGAAATTTTCAGGGATATCAATATCAACTTCCATAGTATATCCATATGAAAGGATTTCAATATCCGCAACATTCATACACTCATTCAATACATCATCCAAACCATCAAACACCCAAACAAAATCAGCATACGGCAAAGATTGGCTAAGAGCCCAACCGTACAAATTATTTATATCCATATACAACAATTTGGTGTTCTCTGAAGAAGCAACATAGTGTTTTTTAACAAACGTTAACCCTCCTCGAATTCCTCCCTCGTAAAAATTGAACATTTCCATGTCCTGTAAAAGCTCTATGGGTTCATCTAATGTCATAAGCGCTGACGCCCATGACATTCCAGGAATACCATAGAAATTTAAAGGTTCAAGACCATTGTATGCAATGGCCTTTTCACGGAACTGTTGAAAGTAATCAGCGAGTAGGAATACATCAACTTTTAAATAATGCATCATATAGTCACGCAAATTACCACAATTTTGTTGCATCCAAACCAATTCAGCAGTCGCATACTCATCATCTGTCACACCCTCCCATTTAGGAGGCAATTCATAAGTAGTTTCAAGAACATCAAAAGATGCGGCATAATCATAAGGAAATATACCTTTAGAATCTATAATAGAACCAGGAAAGGCAGAGGTAGTAAGAGGTAGTGTAGTAAGTGTTTTTACAGTCTTAGATAAAGAGCAATTTACAAATTTCATACTATCTATAAATCTAACAGCCAAATGTTTTATATGTACAATTAAAGAAATAAATTTTTTAGTCGAGGTAGGGATAATGTCTAAATTCCAAGAAGGAAAACCGTTGAGACCATGTTTTAAAATATGATGCAGATCGTAACCTTTTAAATTATGAAACACTATTGGAAGCAACTTATATATTCTACGCGCAAAATTACATTTTCGGCACGCTGCACCAAGATATTTACCTGTAAAGTGACAATGGTCTTTAGCAGGATTTACAATCAGTTTCTTGCAAAGATAGCAAGTTCTACATGATTTAAATTCTCGTTGTTCAGCGAAAGACATAAAAATTATCAACTTTTTCCCTTCAACATCATAATAAGGTAGGACAATTGTGACAGCAATTTCCTCTACTTTTTTAAGAAATAAAGAAATGCAGTCAGGTCCATAAAATTCAAAATATTGTTGTGTTTTTGTGTAGTTATTTATTAGTAAAAGGCCTGCTGAACTAGGCATATGAATTTGGTGATGTCTAACATCAGGTGGTAAAACCGACTCGAAATCGGCATAAATTACATAGGGAGGGGTGATGGTTTTAGAATAATTTTCAAATTTTAAATTTTTGTTATCGGGTAATGTGTAAAGGGTTGTACCCGTCTGATTTTTAGCGCATAGAGCTACATGTTTATTAAAGGCATTATCCAGCCTGAAACCATTTAGGCAGTGTGGGCACCATTTGCATTTAATTTGAACTGGACAGTCAGGATTCTGATGACAATTCATTAATTTATTCAGATCACTCACCGCGGGTAGTGATTCCTATCACTTTTCTCTAATAAAAGCAAATAAATAGGTGTTCCGTCAATGACCTTTGAACGATGAATTATACTTAAATGAGGATGATGGAAGACATAACTATCAGGAACCTCGTCAATTATCACAGTTGGAGTATAAGAAAGGACGTTTATGGCTAAATTTAAACTGTCATTTTTCTTTTCAAATTTGGGTATATTTATTAATTTCATTGGACAATCCGTAATTTCGTCATATACTAAGTCGTTTAAAAACTCGGTATATTTTGCAGGTCTAGTCCGATTTTCTAAAATTAAATCTTTTTTAAGAATTGTCAGAATACTATAAAGGAAGCATTTATCGTCGGTATTTTTAACATTTATAATAGCTTTTTTAGATGCAATAGCAGAAGGAGTCTGAATACATCGATGACCTGATAAACGACTAATTGGGGAAAATTTAGTAAGTATAAAATCTATTTCTAAAATATTGATTACTCTCCATCCAGTGCCTAAATAGGTGAACTTTTCTATTTTTTCATTGAGTTTATTAACTCCTTCAGATAAAAAACTATCTGAAAATTTTTCTGCGTTGTTGGAAAAATAATTATCGCGGATTTCCCCATCTTTTTCAAACTGTATTAAAACAGCAAATTGAATTTTAACATCACCCCCCATCTTTCCAATCTCATCAATTAATTTAGAACTGATTCTCTCAGTTAGCATTATTTTTATCAGTCGCGCCTCTGATGTATCAAATTTAATTGTTTTAATTGCGCCGTTTAAATTAATTTGTATTATAGGTTCTAATGAACCACCAACTTGATTAATAGTATTATTAACAGTATCTACATTATTTATAATATCTGCATTATTTACAATATCTGCATTATTTATAATATCTGCATTAGTAATAATATCAATATCTACATTATTTATAATATCTACATTATTAATTGATTCGTCATCACTGATTTCAATGACTTCGATTTTTATAAGTTTATTTGGTATTTTAGATGGCCTATGTTAAGCAGGTCTTTTATTTTTAGTTATTTTTGTTGGGTGTATATTATTTATAATATTCATAATATTTACATTATTTTAATTCTGATACGAAACAGATCCTTTTTAATTATTTTAAATGAATCTAAATGGTCTTTGTGAATGTTATAAAAAGCTTTGTATTTTATGGACTGGGATGTTTTGCATACAGGGCAAATAAAAAACCTAATGCAATTAAATCTATGGACATAGTATTGTTTCATTTTTTCGTGACATATTTCACCATGATTCTTTGAGATCATGCAATATTTTGGGTAAAATTTACCTGATAAGATAATAATAAATTAAATAACTTGTATTAAAAAACAATATATAGATATATAATTATTTTACAATATTTCATAAAATTATCTTTCATTATTATACAATTCTATAACATAAAGACTTGTATAATATTAAATGATAATTCTTATATAGTCAAATGTATTAGACATGTCTTTGCAATTGTTTTGCATAAATATTGTAACATTCGCGAATCATTCATTATTATGCAAGTTTATAACATAAAGACCTGTTAATAATAAATGTTTCAAATTATAGGGTGAATAGCATGTCACTGCAGATTATTATTATTAACAAATTATAGGGCGAATAGCTACATGCTTACTGTAGACTATTATTATCATATAAAATAAATATTATTATCATAAATACTGAATATCATTTTCAAAATATTTCCTCTGCAGACTATTATTATTATTATTATTAATATTATTATTATTATTATTATTATTATCACATAAAATATTATTATTATTATCATATAAAATAAGTATCATTTTTTCAAAATATAGCTTCATGGTCACTGCAGATTATTATTATCACATCAAATAAGTATTATTATAATATAAAATGAATATCGTTTTCAATGCTTGCTGTAGACTATTATTATTATTTTTTCTTATTATTAATAAAGAATAGATATTTATTAACCTAAAATTTAATAAAAACAACCTTTTATTATTTACAGAAATCATTCCCTAGAATTAGTTAAGAATCAACTCTGCATGATTTCATAAAATCTTCATAAATTCTTCGCTATTAAATAATTTCCATAAAATCTTCAATAATCAACTTTTCACAAAATCTTCTACTTTTCATAATTTTTCAAAATTTTATTTAAATTCGTTAAATTTTTAAAAATATAATTAATTAATATATTTAAATAAAGTTTAAAAATAAATAAATTACTAACATAAATCTGTATCAATATTATCATCAGATGAATCGTCAACATCAATACAAATGGGGGCATCATTCACTATATCATCCAAAATAATTATTGGGTAAGTTGCCGGAATCATATCATCATCATCTGAAATGTTTTTTATATTTTGAAAATAAATAAATATTAAACTTACTGATAGATATAACCTCATAAACATCTTCATTAATTGAAGTGGGAGTATCTTCAAAAATAATTCTTTCAACATTATTATTATAACGATCTAAAAGAATATTAATAAAATCATTTAACAAACAAATAAAATTTTACCAAAAACGTCATCCAAATCCAAAAGATCCTCATTTTCGGTTAAATCGAACCAGTCGAAATTTATTTAAAGATTAATAGTAATAAATAATAAATAATAAATAAAAATTACCAATGGATGAAGTTAGAAGACTTCTTAAAATATTATTTTGTCCTGCCATATTGAAATTTATGAATTAATTGTGACATATTTTGAATTTGCATATGTTTATAAAGAGAATAATATTTTCAGGATTTAGCCAATCACATTTTAGCAATACACACATATAGGTGAGAGATTTTTATTCATGCAGCCTTTATTGTGTAGGTATGTTTTCTTTGTAAATCACATACAAGCAAAAGTATTTATGTGATTTTTTTGTAAATTACATACAGTCTTGAGTGTGTATGTATGCGTTCCTTGTTACTAATCATGCACTTATCCTGCAGTGTCTTTATAAATCATGCAATTATCATGCACTGGCTTTGTTAACATTAATTAATTAAAAACATAATAATAATATTAATAATAATAATATTAATAATAATAATATTAATAATAATAATATTAATAATAATAATAATAATAATAATAATAATTAAAAAAAATATATATTAATAGTTAAAACATAACAATAATAATAAAACATAACACAAACATTAATACATTTATTATACATCAAATCGCTTGGATAATAACCATGCTAAACAATGTTGACCACATGTTAAGGTACATGGTTTTTGATACATAGTTTTATTATACACAATAGGTTTACCCATTGTTTGCAGTTTTGAAACCATTAAAGCAGGATAATAGAAACTCATAGGATCAAATACAAATATCTTGCTAGGTTTCATATATATTGCTAACCAATGTTCTCCACCGAAATGAGATGATTAAGTATTGACGATTATGGCTTGATTATTACGTAAATATGGAATTTTATCAAGAGGAAAAATCCCTAAAAATTCATGTCCTAGTATTTGTTTTCCAATTCGATAGACCTGAACAGAACTACATCAATAATATTAATATTCATTTAAAAACTTACTCCATGAAAAATTATCATAAATTATCTATACAATTATACCAACACTGTTCTGTTTGCAGTTATTTGAACCTCATTTTCAAATACTCCATATATTACAAATTGATTTGAACAGTTAACAATGTATCGTTCAAATCTAAATATTCAGTTTGGGAACCGTTAATATAAAATTCAATATCAGTTCTACTATCCATAATAGAATTCATCGGAAATACTTCTTCAAAGGCCCCCATTTCAATTACTGCTAGGGGAGATGGTCTTTCAAACAAGCACAATTCAGATTTACCACAAATCATTTTTGAAATATAGTTCCATGTCCTTTCATTCGTTTGTTTTACGTTTTTGAGCCCGTGCAGGTTCTTGTTTTTGAAACATACCTGCAACACTTGGTAGAACTTTCCCTAACTCGGATAATGCATTTGATTTCAGAGATGGTAATATTTTCTGCTCATTCATTATCACATCTTTAGCGGTTTTCATACCAAAACTACCAAGGCGTTTAAGAATAGGAAGTGCAAATCTACCGGTAGTTTTCAACCATCCTGATCCATACTGTTTACCAATAAAATATGGTAATTCGCCACCACTTTGGCTACCACTATACATACTAATAATATCGTTATTGGCCATCTAATTTACGAAAATGTAATGTCAAATGAGGTTTTGTATCTTTACTAAATTCAATAAATTTACCGCTATCATCACGAATATTTATTTCTATATTGTTTATACATGATGTTGATACCCGTAAGTACATGGGATTATCGATATTTATATTGACAACTTCATCCTGGTCATGTTTATCAACCCACAAAAATTTCAATAGAGGAACCAAAGAATCACCAACAATTATAGGATCGATGATGTTAGTATATATGAACATTTGCCTATGAAGTTTTATTATTTTTGGTTTGCGTACACCAAAAGCACTTGTCCTATATGTTTGCTTATCTAATCCCAATGTATTAGCCAAATTCTTATCAAATGTAACTTCACAAATGTTATTATTCAGACTGAATTTACATATTCCATCTTTAACAAATTCAACAGTTTTAAATATATGTAAACAATTTAATGAAATATATTTATGTAATTCTTCAAGTGTTTCAATATATAAATCATTAGTAAATGTAAATGTATCTTCCACCTCATTAATATATGATACAGATATTTTGATGTTTTCGATCGTTACACTTTTCTCATCAAATGTTTTGAAACGTATTAGAAATTCAGTACCAGGAACAACAATGCTAAGCTTATCACTACCCATTCGCTTGGCATCCTCAATACTTTCAAACTTTATTGTAAATGGACTATAATCACAACTAACATTCAATCCATCTTTGAAAAACATGCCACAATTTTCATCTAAAATCTGATTCGGAATATGACAATATCGTTCAAAATTATTGATTGAGAAAATACCACTACAGGTTTTGGGAACACGTTTCTTGTAACTGATTTTACAATGACTATAAAATGGGAATGTATTGTACACAAATGTAAAGTCTTGCAAAGCAACTTCCGAATTTCCATGTAAATAAATAGGATTTTGAAGATCAACCATAAATTTACTTGCTTGATTTTCCGGATGGATTAGCGGGCAACTATTACTCGGTAAAATTGTATAGAAACTCATTTTACTAGGTCTTTTGATGATATCCATGAGGGTTTTTGATATCCATGCCATTTGACATAGTATTGTTTATCCTTACCCACTATTTTAGTTTTCAATATTTTCTGAATTCTGAACACTGTAGGTTTGGAAATAACTTGTAATTCCTGTTCATAGAATTTCCCTTGTATTACATTGTTATCACTATCTTTAATAACATACATTACAGGACTCGGTTTAGTATTAATTTTAATAATTTGAAATACTTCATCACTCCAATTACTATCAAAACTTTTGATGAAAGGTGAAGCAGATATTTTACTAATTCTAATGTGATCACCAACTTTATATTTTGGTTTTGTAATAGCAACTGTTTTAGACCGTACTGATTTAGCTAATGTTTTCAAGCTGATATCTACGGGTCTCAAACCATTCAGACCTCGATGCGATGAATTATTATAACTAACAAGTATTTTCGGTAATACATTTATACATATTTTATTACCTTGATGCACGAAATATTTCTTCAATCTATCCCTCAATGTCCGGTTAAATCTTTCAACGTGTACGGCTTTGTATTGAGAATGTACAGAATAATGATTTATTTTGAGACGATCCAGGATTTGCTTAACTTTACTATTGTAAAACTCCTTGCCTATAATAATAGTAATAATAATAATAATAATAATAATAATAATAATAATAATAATAATAATAATAATAATAATAATAATAATAATAATAATAATAATAATAATAATAATAATAATAATAATACTTAAATCGGTTTGCAAATTGTCTGGATGCCAATTTTTAAATAAATTATTAATTGCTTTAGATATTTCCTCTGCAGATTTTGTCTTTGTTGGTACACCACGGGCAAAACGACTGAAAACATCGATACACGTTAAAATATATTTATAACCCTTGTTAATCTTCGAATACGGTATCATCTCCATCAAATCCATTTGCCATAAATCATTAATTCCGAATGTCTTATAAGCTCTCGTTGGAAATCTTTTCCGCATTGGTTTGTTTAAACTGTACGCAAGCTGATCTGACAACCACTTTTGCGTTTCCTTTTTCGACTTTGGGACTCTTATCTTTAACTTTGCCACTACACCTGCTTCGTCTATTAACTTTGCCACCTGCTTCGTCTTCTGGGTTCGTCCAAATCGTCTCCATTACAACAAGATGATTTAAATTTTAATTTGACATTAGGTAAGGATTGCTCATCGTTTATTGTGATAATAATGGTAATGCTAATGGTAACATTGCTCCGATAAAACTACCTTGTTGTTTATATATGATTTTTCTCATTTGCTGTTGATTTTTATTATTTACTAGCGATAACAAAGACTTACGATGTTTATTCAATACTAGTTTTTTAGATTTACTGATTTTAATTTTACCTCTGACTACTTTTAATAGAATTTTGAGTAAATCATCGACAACAAAAGTTGGAAATGATTGTAAAATAGACATTCTTTTCATGCTCGAAGCCTTTAATAATGCATTAAAATATGGGAAACTCCTATGATTTTTTACAATTTTAACTTTTTTCTTACTCTTTTTAATAATGTTTTTCGAAATTAGATTCATCTCAGGGTAATTCTCGGTAATTAGTTTTTTAGATGGTGTATAACTGGTTTTTGGTGGAACTTTGTTTTTCTTTTTAATACTTTGTCTAAGTTTTCGGATATTTTTAAGCCTGGATTTCATAAACATTGTTACATGTTAATGTTTTCAACTTTGTTTATATACCATGGCACCTTCTTTATTGAAAATATCTGTTTTTACCCTTAAATCGTCATTGCATTGTTGTTTGAAATCAAGAAATATATATCCATGTGGTGATTTTGTAGCATCTTGAAATGCACTGATGAGAAAATTACGATTATTAGGGTATGCTTGTCGAGCAAGAAAATCAATTACTGTTGCATCTCTAGGATTCTTGAAAATAACTAAATATTGAACATTTAAATTCCTTGTTCGATGTGCGCCACCCTGATGAACTAGATTTTGAGTAATAAAGATCACAGTAACACCAACATGTCTACTGATCTTTGTGAATAAATTAATAAAATCCTTTTCTTTATTAGCTTCCTGATACAAATCATCGATAATAATGACATCACCTTTCCTTAAACGACTTGACCAGTTTTTATCCAAACCCTTTACAATTTACAGAAATTATCTTGAGTTAATCTATGATCTTCATCTGCACCCATATGCCAATAAATCTTGTTGAATTTTGTTTGAAATAAATTAGATTTCAGTAATTTACACACAAACATAGTTTTACCACTACCACTTAGGCCGATGATTTGATATACTGCATCATTTCTTAATTCCATTATTAATTTGTATAATTATAGGTTTTTGTTTATATTATATAATTTAATGAACTCTTTCTAAAAAATTATATATAGATTAATATTTCTTTATTGTTTAATTATGTTATCGAATATAAATTATAAAGGAACTTTCGATGTGTCAAAAATGACGTTTCCGATTGATAAACCACAGCAAATTGTAGATAGGAGTGGAAAATACCCTATAATATTTTTCAAATCCGGCAAATGAAAAATCATGGGATTCAACAAACCTTTAGACGTCAATAAATTACAATATAGAATAAAGGATATTAAAATACAGTCAATTGCGGTTACCATGGATATGAGACAATCTATCAATCTATACAACATGTCAACAAAATGTCTTTGTATGTTCGAACCAGAATTATTTCCTGCACTGAGGCTTTTAAAATACAACCCAATGTGTGTTAACGTGTTTGCCAGTGGTAAAATAGTCATATTAGGGTTGCGAAATCTAGAGTACAAAAATATTGTTTGTGACATACAAAATGAAATCACGGGATTGGTCAACATCTGATTGGCTAATGATTGATTAAAACAACTTGCATATTCATTTCATTTCATTTTTAAAATGGAAAATACTACACCGAAGAAAAATATGCAGAAGATAAATACCAGTCAATATGGTAAATTATTATTATTTATTTTCTTTTATTTATTATTTATTTAGACACATATGTCCTTATGGTAATTGACCGAATTATTTATTATTATCCTCAAATGAAGGAAATTTTGAATATCAAGGAGCCAGCAATGATCGAACCGGCAATATATGAGGAATCAGGAATTATGATTTCCGAGCTGATTAGGCAAGCTCTTTGGGATAATAAAATCAACCGCATGGTAAAGGAAATGGAAACGAAATACCCTTGTATTCTGGGTTGCAGTTGCTGCATTTTTCAGTATCAGCGATATGTTGAGTGGATTATAAAAAACTCGGTAAGAAACTTACAAAAAATGAAACTTTTACAAAAATAAATGTTTAGAATTTTGATTTTTGTTTTGTTTTATTTTATTTGTTGATAATATTTTTATTTATTATAGTTTTATTTTATGGTAACAATAATAATAGAATAATAATAATATAATAATAATAATAATAATAATAATAATAATAATAATAATAATAATAATAATAATAATAATAATAATAATAATAATAATAATAATAATAATAATAATAATAATAATAATAATAAAACATGGTATTAATAATAACCATATAAAGAAATTTTATATAGATGAGAAATTTTGATGTATATAAAATCATATACAAACTCAATGTATGGGTTTTCTTTATTCCGTTTTGTGTATGTATGCAGTCACGCACTTATCATGCACTTATCATGCACTTATCATGCGCTTATTATGCAGGCAGTCATACACGGCCTTTGTTATAATTAATAATAGAAATATGCATTATTCTGATTGGTTAATCAGTATCTGTCAAGGGTATTAAAGCTCGTCACCACCTTATAAAGATCATAAATCAAACATGACCAAGAAAATAAGTGCTATCAATGTCCAACCAGTTCAGATGTTACACAATTATAAAATGTATTTTTTAAAGGAACCTATCAATATGCAATTGGCAAATCCAGTCAAACTCAATAAAACTCAATTTCAATCTCTCGCTGGGACTCTCTCAATGATAGATATCAAGGATATTGATACGGTTTTCAAAAAGATCAATTCCAATTTAAAATGTAATGAAAATGCTTTCTTCACCAGTCAATATACCAGATATTATGCTGCATTTACAGAAATAGGTTTCAAAGAACAGGAAAACTGGTATTTAACAATAGCAATCCAAGGATATAAGCTGATCAAAATGATGTGCTTTCTCCAATCTGGAAAATTGTTACTGCTAGACTTTCACAATTATTTTAATGTATATTTTAATGTTTAGTGTTTAATAAATGTATTAATGTTTTCTTTGTTATTCTATAAACAAATTATAATTAGTTTTAAAATAGTTTAAAAATGATGTCTGAAAAAGGTAAAATATAAAATATAAAAAAATTAATTAATTTTTTGTTTAGAATATTTAATAAACTTTTTGTTTGATAAACTCGAAGAAATAACCGGTGTAAAAATTAGAGATATGTTGACTCTAGTTGAATCATTGAGTAAATAAGATTCATGTTGTGATTCTGAATGTCAAAGTGACGATGGAGAAATTGATAATGAAGTTAATAATGATACTGAAATTATAAATGATACTGAAGATACTGAAATTATTTATGATACTGAAGATACTGCAGATACCGAAATTATAAATGATGAAGTTGAGCCTACCGAATTCAAGACTTGTGTTGATCATGTTATAGAAAATATAATGACAGAATATTGTGGTGATGAAGAATGTACATGTAATAATCAATAAATCTTTAAAAATGTAGTTTTTTATTATTAATAATAATAACAAAGAAATATTTATTAAAATCTATGATAAACTTTATTACATAAATATAAAATCGATGCTACAGTTAATAGTTTTAATAAAAATTTACAATTTGCGATATAAATATCTGAACGTTTGGCTTCTGCGGCAACTTGAATAATCGCTGACCATCCACCATTTGTTTCTACCCACGGATCAATTTTTGTTTTTATCACCTAAATAATGATAAATTAATAACAATATAAAGTAATTTACCTCTATAGACCATTGGAAATAATTTTCGTAGTCGGATCCAGATTTTAATATCATGTGTTTCATATACATTAATCCTACTATTATTCGCATCCATTTATTATTTTCATCAAACATGTAACTAAATATTGATTTGAACGCATTCTTTCTCTCCAATGTTGGCAAATTGAGAATTTTTTCATAATCAAATGGGATGTCTTTTACGATTTTCTCGGTACGGTTTACCATGAATTTTATGTTTTTAATGATTTCATCTTTTTCTCTATTATTAGAGACCAGCTCATTCAACAAAGTTATAAAAAATTTAGTTTCTGGCATTTTATAAAAATATTTGAAAGTGTAAGCTTATTTATACTATATTCGACCAATCAAAATCATGCAAAACTATGAAAATATGTAAAAATATATAATGGAAATGGCAATGATGATTTGTTGGCACTGTTAACTTCTTTCAATTTGTTGCCGCCACTGTTAACTGGTTGTTGTAATTTCATTATACGATTGAACTGATTAGTTGTTTTATTAGAATAAAATTTTATACTATATCGAACTTGATTCATCTTTTTTTCATTAAGTTTACGATTTTCTTTCAATTCTAATATTGATTTTCTTAATTCATTTTTGATAATACCAATGGTCTTATTAAGATATATAATATCATCATATAATTCGTTTTTAGCTCTTTTTAAAGTCTCATATGTATGTTCAAATCGGAATTCTAAATTACTCATTCTTTCAGATAATCTTTTGACTGGAGTTTTCAAATATCTAGGCCTATCTATCATATACAAAATATCCATCAATACTGCTGTATCAGGACATACACATGTTGTTGAATTTTTACCTTGAACGGTTACAACAATTGAGTTGACCATATTAAAAACTAATATTATTATTATCATTTCTTTAATCACTTTCAGATCTATATAAATTAATATTTATTGTTTATAGCTAAAAGGTTGTGAGTGTTTAACTTCTCATTGATCTAAATTAGTATAAAAGTAATTGTTTTTTCAATTTTAATCATTATAATGGATGTACCAAGCGCAGTTCAAGATATGAATGAAATTAGACATTATGGTAATTAATAATTACTAAATATTATTATTATTAACTATTTGATAAATGATTATTTTAAAGTTATTAAAGAACGTCTGGAATTCTATTATCCAGAAATAAATGAAATATTGAAGAATAAGCCAAAATCAATAATTCCAGATTTAGTCTTTAATTATACGTCAATATGGATATTTACCGTAATCGACGAGTTCCTATGGGATGTCAAGCAAAACAAATTGGCAAAAGATATGGAACCTGAATATCCATGTGGTGATGGATGTCATTGCTGTGCGGGCCGATATCGGAGGTATGTGGAATGGGCTTTGAATAAAGCTCTTCAACAATATTATTATAGTAGAATTATTTCTTTATAATAAAAGTTTTTGTTGTACATGTCTTGGTTTTTTATTATATAATAATAATAATAATAATAAGTGATAGTTAAAACATTACTTATAAAAATAAGTAATAGAATAAAAAAAAATAAAAAAAAATATTAATAATGAAAACACTTCTTATTTTTATAAGTAGTAATTTTAAATTTAAAATTTTTAAAAAATAATATGACCTTGAGAAATTTTGAATGACCTTGAGAAAATTTAAATGACCTTGAAAAACTTTTCGATGAGTCATGGTCTTTGTTTGAATGACCTTGAAAAACCATGATGAGTCATCCAATTACCTTGAAATATTTTAAATAACCTTGAATGAGTCATGGTCTTTGTTTCAATGATCTTGAAAGTGTTTGATGAGTCATCCAATGACCTTGAATGAGTCATGATCTTTGTTTCAATGACCTTGAATGAGTCATGGTCTTTGTTTCAATGACCTTGAATGAGTCATTGTCTTTGTCTTAAATTTTTTTGTACTTTTAGACTTAGAAAAAACGATTTAACCCCCCCCCGGGGGTGGTTGATCCAGCGGTGACACGATCTAGCGGTGAAACATCCCACTACTCAGGTAAGATAAAGTATGGCTACAACACATATACATATTTGCCTATACATCCAAGAAAACAAAGAGTCACCTCTTTCTATTTTTACTTCGCTGTGCTAACTGCATGCCACTAACGTGTATGTGTGTATGCATCTAGTACTCAACATATTCTCTGTTTATAGCAAATTGAATTTGGAATTAATGAATCACAGGCGATGCTTACAACGGCAGTAGCTCATATATTAATCATAATAATTTTTCATTTACCCTTTTTCTGAAATAGTTAAATTTGAAATTCATCAACTTAAATTATTTTCTCTATCTGATTTTTATTCCAGTCAATTTCCATAATTAAAGAAATAAAACTTGTCGAAAATCGAAGAGATCAGTCACGCATTCAGTAATAATTAAACTTATCCGAAAATATTAGCTTCAGTTACCGCATTAAATAAATAACAAATTTATCTCTGAAAATCGTTTACATAATTGCTCAAAATCCGAATAAAGTTTATGACTTTTTTGTCATAAAAATTGACCATCAAATATAATTTAACCATATATTATCATAATTTATAAATATAAAGTACATAAATACTAAAAGAGGTAGTGTCGAAAATCCGTGTTAAATACATAACAATTTGGTCAACAGTTTACAAAAAAGGAATTTAAGTTAAATTCAGAAAAGTTCAAATGTAAAGAAAAAAATTAATAATTAAATTGTAAAATTTAAATAAGGTAAAATAAATATTTTTAACTTAATTACAATAATTTTATTTAAATAATTTAATTATTAAATTTGGATGCCATTAGCGACTTGTTGATCAATTGACAATTAAAATATTAATTACACCTCATTATATAATTAACTAATTTTTATTGGAATACATATTAATTATCAATTGAGTCTATTGAATTATTGTGATAACAACAATTATTATTATTTATAAATTTATTATTTTAGGAATTTCTTTAATAAAGCAGTTTCCAAACTTTCTGGTGCTGTGACCCATTGATAATATTAGTCAAGTTGTGTTGACCACAAAGAGAAAATTAAAACGGGTTGATCATCCGTCAGTGAACTTTTGCATATTTGAATGTCATATTTGACTTTTAAAATATCTGATACTTTATTAGCATCGTGTATTTTATCAAAAATTTATCAACACTACAATTTGTTATACTTTTAGGTCATTATCTTTTAAAATAATTAAGTGTATAATTAAGAGCTTTTGAAAATTTGTTTTTAAAAAATTAATTTTCAGAAGGTCTCGGCTACCCCTGGCCAATTGTCATTCGATCTATAGGTTGGGAACCACTTCTTTAATAATATAAACATATTTTCTATCAAATAAACAAAAATTACATCTTTTTATAATCTGATCATAAAATTCTTTTCAACGAAAAGAAACTCTGATTTTTCACTAATGAAAATTATTCCGGTTCGGTTTAGCATTTTGTACAAATTAGAGAAAGAAGAAAATGAAATAAAATTTTAATCTTGATTGCTGTTTTAGTTTTTGGAAATTCATTCGAGCAAATGTAAAAACAAACAACTGGAAAATAAATTTTAAAAATATATAAATATAAAATTAATTCCAAAATCTCATTAATTTAATATGTGGTTTAAAATTAGGAAATTACAATTTTAATTTTGAAAATATTTATTTTATTTGAAATGAACTAAAACCTAAAAATCAATAAATAAATAAATTAAATTTTACCAAACAATTTACAATAAGCAAAATATTTGTGAAATTTATTAAATAAATTTTTTAACTATTGATTTTAGGATTTTCCAATTATATATAATGATAAGAAAATAATTTTATAATATTTTACATTTTACTGGAAAATAATTACTGATTTTTAAAAAAAATTAACTTTATTAACCGTTTACTTTTATAAACATATGAAGAAATAAAAACGTGCCAAATAATTTTGCGTGTAAGTAATATATATATTATGAGACATGGAAATATACTTTTTCAAAATTGCATATGCAGTGTAAAATAAATAAACTGTAAAATAAATAAACCAAATAAATAAAACAAATATAAATTATTGAAAAACATAATTTTTAATAATAAATAATTTTTTTAACATTTTATGGAAATAATGAAACTAAATGAAGATAAATGATTTATTATTCACTAATGTCTAATTCTAATCAAAGAACATACGATGTATTACGTGATATCCAGTGCAATTCAGAATAGTATACAAGTTTCGAGCTAATGCTCTCATCAGTACTATGCAGGAAGCGCTCAGATTTCTCTTCACGCCAGGTAAGTGTATAACAGTGTCAAGTTAACAATGTTATAAACTCACCCGAATGCATTGGACATCAAATAAGTTTGCAAAATTTGACTTTAAGGCAAAAAAAAGACGAAATTTTATCTTGAAACCTCCTTTCACTTGAAACCATGGTAGATACAATGTTACCTCTGCGAACTACAAGTTAAACCCAGAAATCGGTTACAAGCTATCATACTACCAAAACAACTTGAAAAACTTAAGTTTATTATTCACTAACGTCTGATTCTAATCAAAGAATATATGACACTGTTGTACATTTAGCTGGCACAAAGAGAAATCTAAGCGTCTCCCGCATAGTACTGATGAGAGCAGTGGCGTACCTAGGGTAAATGACGCCTATGGCAAGCACCGATCTTGCGCCCCTCTCCGACGATAGGTTATTTACGTTTGATTTTCTAAAAAACTACTTTAGAATTGGATAAAAAATCACACAAGTTAAATCTATTAACACTTTATTACAAATTTATCTTTCTTGCTTTAGGCGACGCAATTTGTTTAATTATATTATCAAAGTCAATTTCTTCGGTCATTTCTAGTTCTATGCTAAGTAAAGCAAGATAACATAATTGACTTTGGCCCATCGAGGCTCTCAAATATGAAAGTATCAATTTTAATTTGCTAAATGATCCTTTGCAACTGGCAATAGAAACCTACTATTCTGCATTTCTTTTTTTGAAATACAAAATCACATTTGTTGAGAGAAAGAGAGAAAGAGAGCTATAGGTATAGAGGACATGAAGAAACAAACGAAAAACGAATCCGTGTTTTTTCTTACGCAGTTTTTTTATAAACATATTTATATCTAAAAAATATTTTTTTATTTTCATTTGCGTATTTATATGTTAGGCGCTTTTTCGCGCCCCTTTTCAGTTGGCGCTCATGGTACGTTACGTGCTGGCCATACCTTAGTTACGCCGCTGGATGAGAGCCATTAACTCGAAACTAGTATACTATTGGGAATTGAACAGGATATCACGTAATGTATCGTATATTCTAAAGGTAAATGAATTGATAAACGAAAAATAAAAATCAAAAATAAACAAAAATTTTATTTATTTTACATTTTTAAATTTATTTTATTAAATTAATTTTTTCTTCAGTTCGTTTACATATTATTGTACAAAATTCTGTTTTCCATTCGTCGAGGTATAATGCAAAATAATTATTGTTAGTCTTAAAATGAATCGACATCAAATGAAATCAAAAAATATTTATAATGAAAATGATAAGCGATTTACTTTTCATTGAAATTTCTCCGTTTCCAACAAAAATACTTTGAATCATATTTTCTAATTAACTTACAAATTATTGTCCAAAGAAAAAATAAATTAATATTTATTTAACAAAATTCTAAGTAATTTCTAACAAGTACACTCAAAATAGATATTCCATCAGGATCAAAAATATTCATTTTCTTATCAAATATAAAATATGAAATATCAAACAATGAAAATCGTTTCTATCATGTATACATTTAATAACAATAATAATAATAATATCATAATAATAACAATAATAATTACTAAAACAATAACTATAATAATAATAATAATAATAATAATAATAATAATAATAATAATAATAAAAATAATAATAATAATAATAATAATAATAATAATAATAATAATAAAAATAATAATAATAATAATAATAATAATAATAATAATAATAATAATAATAATAATAATAATAATAATAAACAGCAATGAATAAATTTTTAACTATCACAGTCGATTTTTATGTTATTTCTTCATTTTGATTTGATAAAATAACTGATTGACAATTGGCTGAATCAACCACTAAACAGGGCTGTTTTAATATATATAAATTCTTGAATTTTTGACTGACAGGAGAAAATGGGTCTCTGTCAGATCTCGCAGATCTACATTTCTGTAATTATGTTCAAGAATTAGTTTCATGTTCATAAAATTTTAATAATAAGTGGTTCAGTAAACTTTTATTATATATATATATATATATATATATATATATATATATATATTTGTAAAACGTATTATTATAATTATTAATATTATTATTATTATTATTATTATTATTATTATTATTATTATTATTATTATTATTATTATTATTATTGATAAATAATTAAATAAATTTGGCAACGATTTAATTAAAAGATAACGCCAATAAAAAACTTTTCGTACGATATTTTTCTTGTATTTGAAAACCAGAAACATGTAGAACCGTTTTGCATTTTATGAACAGTTTACATAAAAACATTGTATTCACATGTGAAACGGAGAGAAAGTCATCAATTGCGTTTTTAGATTTGTTAATTCAATGCAAAGATAAACATTATGAGACAGAGATTTATAGAAAACCAAATGATACTGGTCTTTATACTTCTCCAGAAAGCTTTTGTGAATTTAAGTATAAGAGAAATATGGTGAAAGGATTGATTTATCGGTCATGGTCTTTATCTTCTACCTTTGCTAATTCGGTAAAAAGTGTTGATAAATTGGTTGAGTTGTTGATAAAGAATGGATATTCTAAATCATTTTTATTGTTGATGATAAAAGAGACTGTTGATAAATTGATTAAAAATCCTAAGGATCCATGTTTTGAAAAGTCTGAATGTAATTTGTCAAATGGGCGTGAATTGAGTGTTGATCTAAATATAGTAAAAATGGATATAAAAAAATTGAGCCTAAATATATAAATATTATAAAAAGAAGTTAAGTAAACAGATGGGAAATTTAGAATATAAGATCGTCTCTAATTCGTGTAAAGTACGCAATATGTTTATTAATAAATCAAAAACTCCGGTTGGATTGTGTTCTGATCTCGTTTATCAATTTACATGTAACGGGTGTAATGCCACATACATTAGAGAGACTTCTTGTCATCTCTGTTCTCGAGTTCTAGAGCATTGTCGATTGAAGGGTTTGACCAATATTAGTGAGCACAATAGAGGCTGTAAAAGTGAAATAGGAATGTTTGATTTTAGAATTTTGTTGAAAAGTTTTAATAATTATTGGGAACGCGTGATATGTGAAGCATTGTTGATAAGATCATTGGATCCAAAGATTAATGTGCAAAGTGCTGTGACTACGAATGTTTTGAATGTTTTTAAATAGTTTACGTATGTTAAATCATGTTTATGTATTGTTTTTTAAAAAAAAAACTTTTTTTAAATATTATTAAAATAATTAAAATTTTAAATTACATTAGTTTTTTATAAAGTTATAATATAAATGAAATTTTAAATTAATTAAAAGTTATTTGAATATATTTTATAAATATTTATTTATTACAAAATTAAATTAATAAAAAATAATTTGTTTAAATTAAATGTTAATTCATAATATTTTTAGTTGGTTTTGAGTACCTGAAGATGATAGTTATGCTATCGAAATATATCGTACGAAAAGTTTTTTATTGGCGTTATCTTTTAATAATAATAATAATAATAATAATAATAATAATAATAATAATAATAATAATAATAATAATAATAATAATAATAATAATAATAATAATAATAATAATAATAATAATAATAATTATTATTATTATTATTATTATTATTATTATTATTATTATTATTATATCAGATAAGTGAATAATAAAATAAACCCTGGCTGCAAAGTAATAATTATATTGTTAAAAAAAGTTTCAATTATTAAATAATCCTCTTCAGTATCGAAACATTTTTCAACAATATAATTATTACTTTGCAGCAAGGGCTTATTTTATTATTCACTTATCTGATATATTAATTTAAACTGCTACCAAGGAATCACCGTTTTATATTATTATTATTATTATTATTATTATTATTATTATTATTATTATTATTATTAATAGTATTATTATTATTATTATTATTATTATTATTATTATTATTATTATTATTATTATTATTATTATTGTTATTATTATTATTATTATTATTATTATTATTATTATTATTATTATTATTATTATTATTATTATTATTATTATTATTATTATTATTATTATTATTATTATTATTATTATTATTATTATTATTATTCATCTATGACTTACATGTTCTTGTAAAGCTTCTTGTTTGCCTTCATCAATGGAGTTCATATTTAAACTGGCACCATTTAAATTGTACGAAGAAATAAATGAGTTGGTGAGCATTGAGAATTTAAGTTTTTTTCTTGATAATTTTGTTGAACAGAGAGCTCGCATTATTAGTTTTTTATATGCATTCCGGAAATCCGTATTAAATAAAGGATATATTATAGGATTGAGACAACTGTTAAAATATCCCAACCAAGTCGCAATGTTAAAATATAGATCTGAAATAATGGTAATAATAAAATGTAATAATACTTTAGTTAAATAAATAATATTATATTAGTTAATTTAATTTTCTCCAAATCATCTCTGTATTTAGTTAAATAATGTGAGTTTAAATAGATAAGTAGAAATAAAAGATTAATATCTATTAATAAAAATCAATATAAATAAAAATATAAAATATTATTTTTTATTTAGACTAACACTTGATAAAAATTAATAAGTATACCATCTGCTTTTTGAATTTTCACAATTAAAATAAATTTTTTATTTTTTAATGTAATTTGCAGTAATACTTTTGTGTTTCAATAAATTATAAATTTAATGTCAAATTCAAAATTGTTTTGTTTAAATGATTTGAACTCTCTTTTTTCTGAGGAATGAAAACAAAACTCGAAATTATCTTAAAACTTATTCTATTATAATCTATTTTAAATCACAATTAATAATGTATTTCAATTCTTTTTTTCTGATATTTTATTATTATTTTTTTGTCTATTTTACCATAAATAAATAAAAGAAATTAAATTGAAAGAAAACATTTATTAAACTTTTATTTAAACAATATTTAAAAATATTTATTTAAAAATAGTTTAATTGTTGAAAATAAAAATTATTTTGGTAAAAACATTTAGTGAGCACCTTATGAACGTTAATTCTTTTATAGAAGATATATTTCTTTTGTAATTAATCCAAAATACCTTTTTAATAACCAAAAATGTAAAGATTTTCATATATTTTCAACTATTTATTTTTTGACTATATTTCATAAACCAAATGAATAAAACAAATGAAATATTAAGCTGATTAAAAATATTTCAAAAATGTATAAATATAACAATTAAAACAATATAATACTTATGTTAATTGTATATAATTTTTAAATTCAAAAATACAAATAAAAAATACAATAAAATGTTGAAAAATTATTTTCATTGTTGAAAAATCCTTTTTATTGAGTTTTTTTCTTTGACTAGTTATATTTTCATATTTTTCTTTTACCATGTTAATAAGATCATTTTCAAAAAATTTTAATTTAAAATTTAATTCACTGCCTAATTGTCATCAGTTTTGATGATTTCAAGGCGTGACGAAAATTTAAAACCTTGCATGGATATTTTTTTCTTAAATATGTAAAATACGATAAATTTAGATCAAAATTATTTAAATATATTCATGAATTATATTTAGATTTGTGAAATTTATAAAATAATTTAATTTTTAAATATTATTTATAACAATATATTATTGAACAGTATAATGATTCCTCTACAGTATGTGATATATTTTAATGTAATAGATGAAAATGTGCTAAATTAATTAAAATAATTTTTTATCATCAAAAATTACTTATTTTTTTATTCATTAAGGATAACATCAAATTAGATTTTATTTTTAATTTCAAAAACTCTTTTTTTTAAATATGTTAAAAAATTTAAAAAAAGAAAATCACCTAATTAGTTTTTTGTAAATAATTATTAAATACCATATTTATCATATTTTGCAGTCTGTTTCTGATCATATCTGATCATACCTAACCCATTTTTGTATTCTAATATCACTTATATATAAAATTTCTTTTTTTCTCTCTATATAACTTCCAAATTATTTGAAATGGGACTAAATGAAGGTATTTGAGGATTTTTATGTTGCTTTTACTGAACACATTTTAAACACGTTTTATTCTCATCATTATAAAATAATCCTCATAATTTGTAAAGCAGAGTTTATTATCAAACCTAAATAATTTACAGTTTTGTATAAAATAAATAGTTTTAAGGGAAATCAGTCTATTTAATAAATTTATCACAAAAACAGTTACGCTCCCATCCAACCATTTAAACAAAAAACTCATATATTGAAGATACATAATCTTATCTTCCATATATTGACATCCAAAACTTTAGTGGTACCCCAATGGAAAGTCTTTTCAATAAATTTTCAAAACATTTTTCACTTGCCTTGCATTTTAATTTCATAGCACATATCTAAGATGTCTTCTGAACGTCAAACAATACAATTGTAGGATACAAAGTAGTGAAATGTTTATCAATTTATCAATTGTGCTATTGGGCATAGCTAATTTATATAATATAGTGGGATAGCACAAGTGCCCTAAAAAGATCAATAGCATTATCAACTTTTATAAACGATGTGCAAGTGCTTTTTAAGTGAAAATCAGTCGGTAGTGCCTAATGAAACATAGCTAGGTGATATAACCCGATTTAAAGTCGAAATCTTGTAAAATAGTCATATCAAATAGGGGTCAAATACAACTAGAATTAGTCTGAATTAAACTTCCAAAAATACATTCGAGACGATCAAACTTTAAAAGATAGAATCTTTTTGTCCAGAGGTAAAACATTACTTTTAATACGATAATAATAATAGTTTTAAAAAACATTTATTTGTTTTCTAGAGATGAGCTTTATCTAAGAAGTTCAAGTGAAGACGAAAGAGTCAACTTGTTTCATCTCAAAAGGACTAAGATATATTTAGCCTTAAAACCGAATATGTAAACATTAATAAAATTTCCATACGACTTCACTAGTGAGTATTCATCCTAAAACATATATCGTGCTCAATCATTCGGTTCAATTATTCATACAAATTAAGCTGAGTAAAATCCTCATCTCACAAAACTGAATTTTATTTAATTTACATTTATTATAAGAACTTCTTTTGATTTTAACCACTGATTTCTTTTCATTTTTAAATGACATGATATTTATATTTATTAAAGAAATATATATATATATATACAAAAAAGATAATTTTCTGAAATAATAACTTATTTAATATAATAGCAAACATTAATTTTTCACTACTTCTCGTGCAACATTCCACCAGATGTCTCACGGAAAATTTAAGATTATGAAATAAACTCAGCGTAGAATGAAAAATCAGGTTATTTCCAATTTAATTTTAAAATTTCAACAGTTGCGTTAAATTTTTGGTGTGGGAATAAAAATCCTAAATGAAATTCTTATTTATTTTGGAAATATATAAAATCATTTCAATATTTTGTTTTACTAAGCTAGTAAAAAATGCCTTGTAAAATATCAGAAAACTGCACAACATTAATCTGGCATTTAAAGATAAAAACAAATTTGATTAAATAAATAAATATGTTGAAAAGTCAATTTAGTTGATTTATATTATAACTTTTATAAAAGACGATAAAAATATTACAGAAAGCTTTCGTTTTGAAATTTTCGAATTTCATTTTTATTAATAACATTTATTATTTTAAATCATAAATTAAGTTTCTTTTAATTTATATTGTTTCAATGAAATGGTGGAAAGTTCATGAAATTTATTCCGTTAAAACAAATTGGTAACTGAATTATGCGTGCATTTGTAGGGTGGAGTTTAATTGACATCTTTTGGGAAAAAAACAAAATTCAGTAAAAAAAACTATATAATATTTTTTAGGATTTCAGTAAGTTATTTATTAATTAAATTATTGTTTTAATCAAATTATTTGAAAGTGAAAAATAAAATAATTTTGATTTTTATACTATCATTTTCTCGGACTTCTAAAAAATGAAATCTCGATTATGTTGAACTTTCTCGTCAAAAGATAATTCAAGTCAAAAAATTTCAAAAATAGGTAAAAAACTAATTTCTTTCAATAATTTTTCTTTTAAAATAAAATGAAACATTTTCCGCATTCTATAAAATATAAACGAAAAGACAGCAATAAAGACAATACTTGTTGCATGTTAGCTGACGATCTGAGAAACTTTAATAAAGTTTCATATAGAATTATGATTTCGAAAATAAATATATGGCGTAAATGCCAGCAACGGTAATCTTCATGGAGGGGGATGAGAATTCTTTTAAGTTATAAAGTAAATGTCGCTGAGTTGCAGTAAACTGTACAGTTGTCATTCAGTTACATTTTATTTACATTTATGTTTTGGGAGTCAGTTTTGGTTTTAAAGTTTATTAAAATTCATTTATTTTTTTGAAAAACTACTAGAACAAACTCCAAGTAACTGAGTAAAAATGATTGTTTAAATGCGAATATCAAAAATCTTCATTATCCATTTCTTGGTGTGTATATTTATCAAGATCATCATGACCCACTAAAATTGAGTCAACGACTAGCATTTTGAGAACTTTTGAAAAAAGAAGCACCATATTGTGCGTTTATCAGTATGCTAACTCCATTGTTTTCAGCCTCTATATTTCAATGCTTGTTAATATTGATGATTTGCATGAAGTTCATCAGAAAAGAAGGTAGCAAGCTTAAAGTGTTGCAACTAGAAATGTTTATTTTTACTAATGCATTTTGGTTTTTAATTCAAATTTAATAGGATATTCGGTATAAGTCACCTATCACGAGACTGATATTTATTTTGTGAGAACATTGCATAGTTGTTGAATCCATAAAATTTCCAGGAGCATCACATTTGTTATCTGAATCAAAGTAATAAATATTGGTAAAGTCCATATGTTTTCGAATAATTCCAAGTTCTTAATCTTAACCAGAATGAGAATTTGCTGAATCAGTTTTAGAATATGTAATCAACTATAATAAACTATTGGTTTTCAATTAATAAATATTACATTCTGCTAAATATTAGAAATGTATATTAAAAAATGTCATTACACTTATAATTTTATATCATTTATATCATGTCTCCACAAGGCTAACTTTGTTCCATGTGGTGTAGTGGACTGACAAAAAAATTTTAAGGAAAATCGAGAAATATTTAGGGGTCGCTATGAATTGCCACTTTTAAAAAAATATGAAAAAGTACGAAAATCCACTATTCAGAATGCTATTCTTTGTTTCAAACATTTCACAATATAACATAGAAACATTTCAGTCACAGTTACAATGTCTAGAATGATAAATAATAGATGTTTAGTTGCTCAGTACTATCTAGTCCAACCAGTGTCCACTATAACTTTGAGAAAAAAATTAGTTTGACGTAGATTGTTTTTCGGCAAATTTTTCAATGAGCAGCGAACGAAGTCCATTAGTCCCTGTCGAATTGCTACTCTGCTAGGTTGCTAATTCAGCTTTAAAAGAACTTGGGAACTGCTAGCGGTGGTTTTGGACAAAACGAAGCAGGAACTGCTTTTGATCTCCGTCCTTCGTGAGAGACTGGTTGTATTTTTCGATGAGAGCGATCCCATGTTCTGCGTTGTCATTTACCACTTTCATCATTTTGACTTTCTAATACAACTTCTGGTAAGATGCATCAGCCTCCCATGCTTCTGGTTCATTCAACAAGAAGCTCCTGGACTCCTGTACCCCTGTGGTGCTTAACAGTTTGAAGAGACGATTGGTTCTCTCGGTCACGAATGTCTCCAAATTGTTGAAGTCAGCATCACTGGAGACCACGATATGCAGTGCTGAACGAGTCTTAGGAAGTTGGAGGTTGGCTACCATGGCCTTCTTCACATGTGACTATACTGGATCGTCGAAAAATGCCAGACCCACAAAGTGTTCCGAGAAGAACCAAAGATGACGACAAAGGGCAGAAAATGCGGCATCTGTAACGGTTCGGTTTGGATATGTTTGAAGAAGTCTAAGCATCTGTGCATCATTCAAAGGAGAATGAGAGGCCAGTGGAGCTTCATGCCAGAAGCGACCATAAAGAGCGACGAAGAGAGCAAGTTCAGCCAGTCCTTTAAGCTCTCTAGCAGTCAAAGTCATTTGGCCTTGTAATAGCACCATCTTCAGAGAATAGATGGCCTTGGCCATGCAGATTGCGTGGTGCATTGCACCAAGAGCCCGAAATGTGATGCCCATTCCAGCTGAGCCTCCTCCAAGGAAGACCAAGAACAATCGAAGGAGTTTGAGGTAATCCTCTCTTGGCTATTGAAGAGTAATAACATTAGTGTAGAATGTCACCATTTCTTTCCGGAGGATTTCAGTAGCACTGTTGAAGAGTTCATCTTTAGCGGGCGAGTAATCGCCTTAGTCAACAGTTTGCGAGTGGCCATTCTAGATCTCCTGATCGTGCTCCGAGACAGCACCAGATCCTCCAAAAAATGTCCTAAGGCCTTGGCTACTGATGCCACCACCACAGGAATATTGACCCTATCCAGAGCACCAGCAACTTCTGGGCTTGATATAATGTTCTTTGTTGACTTACGGCGTATAGTCTTTGGGATAGATTGTGCTTCATCGTCAAAAGATGGAAGGAAGTCCGTGTCAGTGTCATCACCCGTGTTACTGTCACTGCCTTCAGATATGGATGGAGTGCTGCTTAGGGCCTCAGCTAAAGCACCATGTGCTTCTAGTTGCTGTGAATTTTCCGACTCACTGAGCTTTCGCCTGTCGCTGGCTTGCTCACGCGTTCTTTTTCTCGCTTCTTTCTCTAACAGTTTGCGATCCACACCCGCCATAATGCTGATGTTAACATCTATCCTCTACATGGCAAGAAATTGTTTATCCTCAACATTGGTCATTATTTCGATCACATCCCTAGGTGCAATGTCAAAAAGTTTCTGAAGATTATCATTGAATGATTGTTCTTTAATCCTGCAGCTTTCCAGTGATGTCGTCCTGTTCTTCTTCAGTAGCTGATATACATCATAGAGCATCCTGAGTTTTTCTCCGGAATCGACTCGCTGTGTTGGGATTCTAACTTTCTTCCATATCTTCAAAAGCTCAGTGATGGTACTGTGAATACTTTCATTCACACTGAAATGCTCTTCTTGGTGATGAAAGAGGAGACAACGGAGGACATCACCATTTGTTGACAATCTGGATGAAGATAACAACTTAGTGCCCTTCCCCACGAGCCACACGGCTGCTGAACTTCGTGTTGCAGTAGTCATCTACTTTACTGTAGTGAATCTGAAAATTATATAATATAAATAAGCATTGCAATCACACAAGTCAATACAATTTTACATGGTACATAGAAACAATACATTGGCTATGATTAGTACCTGTGTAAGCATGTAACCAATGTTCACTTTTTTCTGTGATTACTTCAACAAAATAACATAATAGTTCAAAATTAACTCACCAAAATTGCAAACATAAATTCTGTTGACAAACTATAACACTCAAACAATATTTATTTGCTCAAATTTTATATATTTACAGATGCTGATTAAGTAAGTAAATTTATTATAATAATGAGACAGCTATTGGTTAAGGGACAAAATATTTCAACAAGAAATTTTATCGCAAAATTGTTGAATCATAGCAACCCCTAAAACAGCTTCAAATGGTCCATTTTTTTCCAGACTACTCCACATGCCCAGTGGAACAAAGTTAGGCTTGTAGAGAGAATTTAGGAAGACTTTTATTTTTTTCATATAGCTGTCGAGAGCCATAATATATATAAATTATTTTTATCCATTATTATTAATATTCAATTAAATCAAATACTTATACAGTGCAATATTTTATATCCAGCCAAACACATACAATTATAGAGATTTTCTTTCATTCTTTCTTTTCATTTTCATATTCTTATTTTCATATTTTCATTCTCAATATCGTTGCCACAGTTTAAAAAGTGTTATTAGTGTAACAATTAGCTATTGTTAGGAAAATAACCTTGTAATTGTTTTAAACGAGTCTGACTTTCGATATTCCGAAATTTATTTTGTCATATTTTGCAATACAAACCGGATTTTGTTGCTTCAAAAATCTTTACATTAATTGTATTTAGGTTTAAAAGTTAATTAAAGTAATCAATTTTTTAAATAATCTCTTTAATTACATTTAATTACAATAAATAATTTAGTATTTAAAACAGTCCAAAAATCTTTTATGACAGACCTTCTATTTATTGATGTCAAATAACTCTTGATAAAGGCTATGTCGAGAATTTGTGGTTATCCTTAATGATTTTATTGCTCAATTATAAAATAAATTAAATTGATAAATATTGTAATTTTCTCTTATTTTTTATGAATTTTTATTAACTTTCATAAATGTAAAATTTCGATAAATATTCGCAATTAAAACTAATTTAAACAAAACTATTCCATTAGTTTTATTCCTTATACATTTTTATTGCCTTTTCTGAAAGTTAATGGATTATTAACATTTTAAATTTTTAATAAACAAAAGCTTTCAAATTTTAAACACGCACTTAAAAAATATTTTTATTTACAACCCATGTTGAATAAATATTTTGTTTTAATTGATGTCATAAATTTTTAAGACCATATAATAATATTTATTTCAAAACTTTATCGATATGTTATCAATTTTTAAATTACTTAAATTATTTAAATTAATCTAATTTAATAAAAAAATATGTTTTCTAATGTTGTCACGACAAATTTTATTTCTTAACCCTTTAGATGCGAGGTGCGGATATATCCGCATCATAGCACATTGCCGTATGTGCGAGGTGCGATATAGCGGAATACATACTACAATATGTTTTTAATGGTTTTTTAGGCTCAATTTAATTTATTCAGAGAATATAACGATTCTCTACAACTAATAAAATCTATTTGAGTGATTGATAAACTAAAAATGGAATATTCGTTATTTTTTATGTATACGACAAAAGGCTTTGAAGGGAGAGTATGGATTTATTTGAAATCTAAAGTAGGAGAGTGTTGACGTATCCTTATTTTTTGTTTTACAATAAATTTTCTTAAAATATTGGTATTACTTTAAATCAATTATCCATTTGTGTTAAATCATACTTATACTAAGCAAATATTATTTAAAATCCCCAAAGATATGCATCCACGTAAAAATACTGATAGAAAAATTAAAAAAGTTTTCATGAAAATGACAGTGAATATGAAGAGGATACAGAAAATGAAAATAGCAACTAGAAAATTAGCGATGACAACGAGGACCAAGAAACTAGCGAAATATGGTCTGAGTAACTTTAAGACTTGGAAAATATCATGTATTCCAACTACATCTGAAAAATTCCTAACCTTATCTGCTCGAATAGGTAGTTTAACAGGTAAATTTATCGATTCATACCAATTCATAAATAGTTCTATAAAAGATGCTGTTAAGACTTTACCTGATTTACCAATAACAAAATCAGAATTTAGGGGAACCATTGTTAATAGTAACGGAATTTTCCTTTATGATATTGCCACTAGTTTGGAAGTTCTTTATTCAACTCCCCAATTACAACCAATTTAGGATGGTGTTACTGAAGATGAATTTTCTTTGGCTGAAGTTAATTGGAAGGACACCAACTGTAATAGCCTTTGTGATTATATGATGATATATCTTAAACTTGATGTTTTTCTTCTAACTGACTTTCCAACAGTTTCGAACCAGATCTTTAGCACATAATCGTATTGAACCATTCAATCTTTTAGACATTCCTGGTATGTCTTGGTATTCAGCTCTGATGACTTTGATCTAAGACATGGAAATGTATAATTTCTTTGAGGGTGGTATACGAGGGGGTTTTGACATTTGTAAACAAACATTATGTTAAAACAAATGAGAATACTGAACTTTTATATATAGACAATAATAATTTATATGGTTGGGCTTTTAGACGAAAACTACCTAAAGGTGAATTATCTTGGGTTATAGATAAGATTGATTTAAATAATTTATTAAAGGACTGTGAATCGAATGATCTTGATTCACTTCCATATGAATATACCGTAGAAGTGGATTTAGATATACCAACATCTATTAACGATAAACTGGATGATTTTCCTGTCGCAGCTGAAAACCTGTGTGCTCCAGGTTCTAAAATAAAGAAGTTAATGCTCACACATCTACCGAAAAAAATTATGTTGTTCATTCCAGACTTTTCCAACTTTATCCTTCTCCTGGGGTAAAAGTAACTAAAATTTATAGAGCCATTAGGTTTTAATAGTCTTCAATATTTAAGAATTATATTGATATGAATACTAGAATTAGGGATGTATCAACAAATAATCTTGACAAAAACTATTTTAAACTTTTAAATAATAGTTTATATTGTAAGACAGTTGAGAACATAAAAAAGTGCATAAACTTGAGACTATGTAATTTGGCTTCTAAATTAATAACTCAATTAATTAATTTTATTCCAACATTTAAAAAGACGTATAAAACTGACGACGAATTAATTTCCATATTATTAAATAAAGAATCAGTGTGTTTAGATAGACCAAGCTACATTAGTTAAACTGTACTAGATCTATCTAAATTATGTAAGCATCAGTTGCAAAATATTAATTTACAAAAATATCGAGAGGAATTTAATTTTCAAATCAATATTATTGGAGGTGACACTGATTCATTTTTTCTAGAAATTAAAGGATGTAAACTAGATATTCTTTTATTAGCTATAATAAGAAAAAACCTACTGAATACATTGAATTATGATAAATGACATGAATTATATTCAAGAGCTCTAGATTCTGTCATTGGTAAATTCAAAGATGAGAATAAAGGGCTTAGATTTAAGGAATGGGTGTTCCTAAGTCTTTTGGGTGATACAGAGAGCAACAAGGCTAAATGAATAACATTGAAGGGTATCTTGATTGTTATCATAATAATTCGATGATTTCAATAGCACAATCTCGAATAGCAAGTAAAAACTATCAATAATTTACAATTAAAAATAATAAAATAGCTTTAACAAATAATGATGACAAGAGGTATTGGGTTGATAAAAATAAAAGTTTAGCCTATGGGCATTATAATGTGGGTGACACGGTTATGGGTATAGAAACATTAGAGGAATTGAATGATCACATTTCTCATCAAAATTTCCCGGTAGATGAAGATGATCCAGATTTTCTAGAAGAATACAGATTTCAGCATTCAAATTTTCCGGACGAATTTTGAATAAAATAAAAATTATTATCCAATTTTAATTGTTGTATTATTTTTATTTAAATCTGTTAAATGTGAATTAATCAAAGTTTTTTATTTAGTTGTTTCTTAAAGATTTTTATTGTTGTGTGTATATTATATATTTTACATCTATATTATTATTATTATTATTATTATTATTATTAATATGATTATTATTATTATTAATATTATTATTATTGTTATTATTTTTTAACTAGACTAAATATAAGCCTCACTTTAGTGTGAACATTATGCAAATTTGGAAATTTTTTTTTAAAAATGTATGCATTTAAACAAAAAATATTTTTGACCCCCATGGGGTGGACTTTTTTTACCACCTCTTACGTATTGGCACGGCGCCGTTTTGTAACTACTCAGCAAGATTCTATTTTATTATTTACTTGCCTGAAACAAAATAATAATAATAATAATAATAATAATAAAAATAAAAATATATATATATATATAATTCATTTTTACTGTAGCTTTATTCCAACTAAATTATAAAAACATAAATTAACGTGAGCAATTAAAAAACTCTGAAATAAATGTGAATACTTACCAAAAAATAAAGTATTTTCATTTTGACATTACATTATCCATTAATATTTTGCAAATGATTCAAATGCATTCTATTCTCGTTTTTTGCAATACATAAATCAAACAATTTCCTTTAATACAATTTTGCAATAACTTTTCATTTACAAATTGCTATGTTCATAGAAAACAAGAAATATGACATTATATAAAATATAAAGGAATTTCCACTTCATAAGAAAAGGTAAATAAAATATTTATTTTAGATTTCTTTTCTTTATTCTCAAAGCTTAAAATCTTTATTTTTGAAAAAAATTTAAATTATTTAAATACATAAATTCTTGAGTTGAAAATTTTTTTATTTAAATTTGTTTGGTTGTTGAGATACATTTTTATAAGGATTTCGCTAGAATTCTGAAAGGTGTTTTATCTAAATGTGTTTTAAAAGCTTTCAGAAATGGTTGTTTAAATAACGTTTCAATGAACTAATTGAAATATGATTGGTTTAAATGTGGATTTAGCGAAACCGTTAAAATTTCTTGTTTTAATGTTTGTATCAATAGTATATTATACATTAATTTGTTTAAATTTAAAAGGAACTTAGACAAAAGGAAATGTTATATTCGTCAAGGTAAATGTGAATTTGACAAAAACTTAAATAAAATCTTAAATAATAAAGTCTTAAATAAAAATAATTGTGTTATAACTGTATCACAATCTAGGCTAACTCTAAATTTCATGATTTGTTTAAACGATATGTAAAACAGAGAATAATACAATTTATGAAACAAGTTTCATTTGATATTGTTATAATAACGGCTTGACATTTACCTACAAAAAAACACCAAAAATTACAACAAAAACGAAATATTTCAAAAAATTATCCGCATCGAATTCCAAATGCGGAAACAATGAGTTAATTTAATAGTCTCTATAAATCCATTGCTAAATGTCAATTGTATGTAATTGTGACTAAATCACAAATACCTCATATAAAATTCCTCCCCACTTATTATTAGAGTTTTTAAATACAAATTCTAAAATAATCTAAATCAGTTGTTTAAATATTTATTGAATGAGAAATGTGAAATACTTTTCCTCCTATCATTTCATAAAAAATTAAAATTAAATAGATGAACATTAGTATTAAATTAAATGAAATAAATAAAACAAAATTGTTAGTATTGAATTAGTATTGCAATATTTATCGGTCGTAATGAATTAAATTTAATTATCAGCTCTGTATCAAAGTTTTGAGTGTAGGCGATTTTATTGAATTATTTCACCATATTTTTGATAAATTAGGTAAATTAATAATTTTGATTGGTACAATTTTTTATTTACTTTTAAATGAACAATAAATAGAAAAAAAAGCAAAGCTCACATGAGTGACGTATTTCAATTTTGAATAAATTATTGATTATTCACCTTTTTATTGTTTATATTTGGGTATGAAAAACGATACGATGACTTAAAAAATTTTAAAAATTCCTAGGCCGTTATTTTACATACTTTTATTTATTATTTGTTTAGAAGCACGATTAATTGAATTTTATAAGATAAATTTTTTTCTAAATAATTAATTAATTATTCTGTAAAAATTTTGAATTGATTTTATTAAATTTATTAATTATTTTTGATTAATATTTATGTAAAAGTAAATTTGATTCATTTTGTGAAAATATTTAATGGTATATCTTATGTTAAAATAAGGTGTGATGTACATATGTATGGCAAGCCAGTTTCGAGGTTTTTTGAATCACATCAATTAATTGCAAACTTTAGTTGTCTTCATTAATTTTTTGAAACAATTATAATAGTAGTTTTGAATACAATTAGTTTACAAGATATCAAATGTATTAAGAGAAATTCAGTCCTGTTTGTCATCGAGTTTCTTACATTCTACTGATGAAAAACAAAAAAAGTTTGATATTAGTCTGCCATTAGAAATTGCATCTAAACTAAACTTTCTCAATATTTTAACTTCAGTTACTAATTAGATTTTGTAAAATGAAAATATTTAGAAATTACGTATATTGAAAAAACTACATTCAATTTGATTGAAATATTTTGCGTATTGACAATATATAAAATAGCATGCTGCTAGAATAAATTCTAATTGCGATATTTCGGAGAATTCACAGATAAAATAATTGAACCGAAATAAAATTTATTCAAATGTAAAAATCTCATTTTCAACTAGCATATAAGCTATGAAAAAGTACAAGTTAAAATCTGTCAAAAAAACTAAGTAAAAATAAGAAAAAAAAATTCATGAACCTTAGCATTATTACTGTTTTTTTATTGAAAATACTATACAAGAAATATGTTGTGACTTTCACCACTTTTCCAATTTAATCTAAATTTAATTTTATTTAAAATATATTAATTTTTGTATTTAATAAAACTGTAATAAAGATGATACAATAATCCCTTTTAATTTATAATCGAAAATCTTTTCATTTAATATACACTGCAGCAATGACTGTTCTTATTATTTACTTGTTTGAATTTTTAATTTTATCTGCTACCAAGAAATTACAGTTTAAAACTAAAGGTTGTGAAGCTTTTACCCCAAAAACCATTCAATGTCTACGTCTCTCAGCTATTTATCCTAAAATGCAAAAACTCCTAAAACAAATTCATGAAATAAAATTTAGTTTACTATGACACCTTTCTTAGTATCAGGATTTAACTCTCCGTCATTTCTATCTTTTTTCCTAAGAAATTCATGATTTAATGTCAAAATTTAAAATTTTAACAAATATTCTTGGAGAAATTTATTTGATGAAAATTCTTTAAATTTATTGTATAATTTTAAATTTTTCACGTCTAAAAATATGACGAAAATTGAGTAATAAAATGTGACAATGTTATAAATAATATTTTTAATTTTTGACAAACCTTTAGGATTAAAATTTTTTTTATTAAAATAAGAAATGTATAATGAATTTTGTTATAAATATTTTAAAATCTATAACATTGTTTGTTTAAGAGTTGTAATAAATAAAAAAAGATTAAAAATTAAAAAATAGTTTTACCCTCTCAAATTCATGTAAGATGGATAATTATTATTTTTATTCATTATAAATATATGTATTGACTCCTGTCTTCATTTCGACTAGGTTTAAGAAGTGATTTACTGCTTGGCGCGTTAAGCCAGAGAGCACTGCAATCGAAGTTTACGTGCGCAATTAATCAGGCATAACATTTGAGTTTAGACGAAAGTTTGCAGCAATAATAGACCTTGGTGTAGTCACTATTTTGCTTGTATGTAAGACTTGAACCATGCATCTACGTGCCCTTACAAACAAGAATATCTTGCTGACTTAAATCAGTTTGAGCCCTTAGCTGTCTTGTGATTTGGTAGCTTGAAAAGTGGATTCAAAAGGTGAGTCTTTCTTCCAAATGGCAATGATAATTACATAAGCCTAGCCAAAAGAAATATTTTATATTTTTAATTAGTTAATGAAATTAAAAACAATTAAAAAATAGAAGGAAAATATTTTTTAAAATGATATTTGGTGTAAATCAAAATTTTAATAAAAATTGAAACTAGAAAACATTTTTTGACTATTGTTTTAAAGTCGCCTTTGTTTTTATAAGTATTTATAGTGGCGAACCGATTGAATCCCGTCTACGAATCGCTTTAGAAGTCCACGCTATCAGGAAACGGAAATAAAAATTAACAATTTGTCCTTAAGAAAAATGCAATATTTAAAGACCTCTAGTAGTAAGGCAAGCAAAATTTCATGCAAACTTAACAATTACAATGAATGATTTAAATTTGCCGATGAACTTGAGAAGCAAATTATTTTGAAGAGAAAAGAATTCGTGAAGCCGACAAGGCAGTTTAAATGAGTTAGTGCATTGTTTCATAGTTTACAGCTTATTAAATATCATATTCAACTTATAAGATTAAAGATAATTATTATTTATAATTTAACTAGCCTACCCGTCGCGCGTTGTTGCGATCTCAAAAGAAAGAAAATTAAAGAACAAAAAAATAAAACAACACGTTGAAATTTATTTATTTTAATACTATTTATTTATATATTCGAGTGCTTTCGGATACACAATATTTTTTGTATTTTTGTCCGGTGTGTATACGAATAAATCGGAAGATTTTCCCAAGCATGAAGTGGCCGTATAAAGTTGTCCATGTGAAAAGCACGGATTCTCCAAATAAATTCTACACACTTGCAGCGATTTCCCTTGTACTTTATTTATGGTCATTGCAAAATCAAGTCGCACCGGAAACTGTAAACGTTTAAATTCAAATGGCATATCTGTTGGAACCATTGGAATTCGTGATAACAGCAAATCTTCCCCCTTGAATTTGCCAAACAAAATTGTGGCTTCGATGACATTTTTCTTAATGTTTTTACCGAAAGTCTTGTACCGTTACAAGGTTGTGGTGGGTTGATGATTCCGAGAAGAATAATGGTCAATCCAATTTTCAATATTAAAATGTGTGGTTGAATACCTGGCAAATCCAGTGAATTCAAGAATTCCGTTGAGTAGTTGAGAACTTCGTCTTGATTCATCACGGTGTCGATGAACTTATATGTTGTTGATTCGCCTGGTATTCCAATTTGAATTTGGAACTTTATGGCATTTACATCATTATTGGTAGCGGCTAATATTTCACGTGAACTGAACCACTGAAGATTTTTGTAATTTCTCTTGACATTTGGGAAACATATTTGAAACTAATCGTCTTTAGTTTATATAATCTTACAAATGTTTGCTGGCAATGTGATACATTGTGTAGATTTGTCGATTGCCCTCTTCCTATTCAATATATCCAGCAATGTTTTGCGAAACGCTACACACTACACAATTTTAAAACTTTCCAATTTAGTAAAATAATGATTAAAATATATCAGATAAGTGAGTAACAAAATCTACCCTTGCGGCGAATTCATAATTAAATTTTTGAAAAAAGTTTCGATTATTAAATAATCCTCTTCAGTTTAATAAGTACTTTGACTAATACTACTTTTTAATAAAACCCAACATTATTATTATTATTATTATTATTATTATTTTTATTATAATTATTATTATAATTATTATTATTATTATTATTATTATTATTATTATTATTATTATTATTATTATTATTATTATTATTATTATTATTATTATTATTATTATTATTATTATCATTATTATTATTATTTGAGAAAAAGATTTCGTCGATCTGTTTTTAAGATTTCATAGATCTAAAAATAATATTACATAGATATCCAAATAATTTTTTATAATTATCTATGAAATACCAAATAATTATCTATTTTCGATTAAATTTATATCTATAATTAATTAAAAAACAATAACTCATAGATTAAGTTTTAATTCGAATTATGAACTTTCCCCTATTACCTATTAAAAACTGAAAATGGACATTGACAAATTTCTTCCAGACAACATGGCCTCTAAATACCAAAAGTTGTGTGAAGAAGTTGTTATGATTACCGAAAGCCCACAAGAACTGAGCCCGTAAGAGACGAAGATAAAGAATATAAGGATGACAATGAAGATCGGGACGAATGAAAGTTCTTCAAAAAGTTTACAGAGAAGAGATAGATGGTCAAAATAAATCAAAACAATTAGATTAGCTAGTTGAGTTTATCAAATCAAATGAAGTTATGCGTAATTTTAAAATTCTGATTTCGTACTCTCAAATTGATTTAGCTCGTGGGGAAATGGCTTCAACTAGTAATGTAACCAAAAAGCGAAAGAAACGAGTAGCCAAAGAGTTACTTTTGACTCAACCACAACCATCCAAAAAAGTAAAGACAAATTCAGCTTAAAAAATACAGCAACACAGTCCTCAATTTCATCATCATCAACTCAAGCTGTTAAAAGACCCATTGGTCGTCCAAGAAACGCCTCGAAAAATATTTTTTATAAAATTATGTTTATTGTGTTTTTTTATTGATATTTTTAAAATTATATATGAAATTTTTTTTAATCTTTGAAATCTCAATTTATCATCATTATTCTCTTAAAAAACTATCTAATAAGCAATTCAATTATAAAAGTGTGAAAATCTATTTAACTTAATTTTTAGATCTATGAAATCCTAAAAATATATCGGCGAAATACTGCTTCCTTATCATTATTATTATTATTATTATTATTATTATTATTATTATTATTATTATTATTATTATTATTATTATTATTATTATTATTATTATTATTATTATTATTATTATTATTATTTCACTTTCTTTTTACTTTTCTGCTTCCAAGAAATCACCATTTTATACATTATTTTTATCATTATTTATTATTATTATCATTATTATTATTACTATTATTCTTGTTCTTATTCTTATTATTACTATTATTATTATTATTATTATTTTTATAATATATTGATATGTGATGGGTATTCACATATTAGTATACATACATATAATAGTTAATTTAAAAATACAAATCTAATTATGAAAACAAATAAACAAATGACAATATCAAATTATTACTGATCAAAATTTTTATGACATAAATAAATAAGCAATAATCAAAGTGCCGATTTATAATCCGGAACATTTATAATTATTATATAATTCTGATATTTTAATAATCTATCAGATATTTTCAAAATTAATGTTATTATCAAATTTATAATTTTTATATAATTGTTAATTATTATTTTCATCATTACTGAATATATTTGGTCAGCAATTATAAACATTCGTTTTCTTTTAATCTGAATTCGAACTTCATTAATATTATTATTTTATATATTTATATATTTATTTTATATATTTATATTTTATATATTTATATATTTATATATTTTATATATTTAATATTAATATTTATGAAAACTTAGTCCATTAATACTTTTATAAATATTAAAATATTTCTACATTTTTAAGACTAAAAACATTTGATAGGTCAGTGCCGAAAATTAAAGTGAATTACAAAATGCTATCATATGTCCGAAAATGTGATACAAACTCATTTTTTCATTTTTAATTTGTAATTAGCAATCAAGTGTTGCAACATGCGTTTTGTTTGGATCAGATGAATTATAAGTATAAAGATAACGGAAAAAGAAATATCAGATCTTTTGATGAAGTTATTATAAACAAAATGATTTTGTAATATCTAAGCATAAAGTTATTAATTAATGATTCAAGTAGTTAATTTAAAATTAGAAAAATATAAATTGGTTTAAGGCTCAAAATTCAGTAAATATATTATAATAAAAGTGTACAAATTTACTGGACTAACTTGATCATATACACAATTATACATACAAAATATATAAAAATACAAATACAATTATGCACCTTATATCTATGTATAAATACACAAGTTTGCATATTATTCAAAGGTTGACAGAAGCCTATTTCTAAATATTTAAATAAGATATAAACATTTTTTAGGACTGCTTAATCCATACACACACAGATATATATATATATATATATATATATATATATCAAAGAACTTTTATATATTTTTATCTAAATATTTTGGATGCATTTGGCGTTGATATTTATTTTCAAAATGAAATGTTTAATTAACATTTATTTTATATGGTGTTTAGTACATAATTTGAGAACCCTTGTTAAAATTTCCAAAAATATCTTCTAAAATAAAGTAATTTTCCTTTATTAGCAAACCAATTTTATACATCTCATATTATATATATATACATCAATCAAGATTTCGAGTCCTAATGAAATAAAATTAGTTCGATTGTATGATGTTTATGAATTTATCTTCTGTCAAAGTAAGCATTTTGTTTTCTCAATCATAATAAATAAAGACTTAAACAGTTTCTTTAATTAATTAATTAATTAATTAAAATTTATGTCTCACCTTCAACCTTTTTCTATAACCTCAATAAACTTAATATTTAAATCTATTTTTATTGTCAAAGATTAATTTTGTTATCCTTTTGAAATATTTTTTGTGCAAATTTTTTTGATATTATATTTTTCAGTTTTAAACTTTCTTGTGATCACCTCTATTCTAAAACATTATTTTGTCAGTGGCTAAATTTCTTTACAATCACATCTAACATCTCTTCAATATTTGATTTTCTTTTAATTAAATAAATTTTTTAAAGTTTAATACATAAATAAAATTTATAGAATAAAATTTATAATTAAAAATAAATAGAATAAAATATCTTCAACTAAAATAAGAAAAGCTAAAAGACAATGCAAAGTGGACATTGAAAATAAACGCTTGATCTGTCAAGCAATTACTATTGCGATATTTAGATTAAAAGCAATTAATGAATTTTAATTTTAAATTATATAGATTTCGAAACAATTTTCAATCTATTTAAAACATAACTCTAAAAATTATGCTAAAGAAAGACATGAAATTTTTAGAAATTCCTCAAACTGTCAATATTGACTTAATTAAGCATTTTTACAATTACATTTTGTTTCAAGTTTCTTTTTTTCCTATGAAATTCAAGATAAAATTAATAAAAACAATTTTTTCGATTTATATATTCAAATGACATTTAATTAAATTTTGTACAAGTAAAATTTATTACAAATGAATATTTATATTTGCAATTTCTTGAATAAATGTTTCGTATTTATCTACAAAATTACTGTATGCCAATTACTCTTTTGTAAATAGCAAACTTGTTTTTTCACATTCTACTTTTTCATTTGTTATAATATATGTATTAATTTAAAACAAATATATATATATATATATATATATATATATATATATATATATATATATTTGAAATTACAATATTTATCAAACTGTCATTTTAAGAAACTGATTGTTTTGTTTTAGTTATATTTAAGTAATTTAAATTTTTAAGTTTAGTAATTCATGTCCAAAATTTTATTTCAATTTATATTTATATATAGTAATTTATTTATAAAAAATTAAAAATAATTTTTATATCATCTAAAATTAATTTTGCTTTTGTGAAATGAATTAAAATAACTGTGATTAATATCAAATGTTGACTCTTATTTCTTACAATTCATCTTTATTAATATATCAAGTGAAATTTCGCAATTATTAGTTTTTTTGAATTTTTAAAATTTATTATTAGTCTTTCATTCTTTGACTCTTCTATTTGGCTTCTTTTGTTAACAATTTCTAATATTAATTCGTTCTTCGTTCCACTTTTTACGTTGACTATTTATTCTATTTTTGTTTTTCTAATATCATCCACATTTTTGAGCTTATTTTTTCTGTTTTCGATAATTATACCATAATTACACCCAAATACAATTAAAAAAGTACGCATTACAAATATCATACTGCATTTCCGAATTGAGTTTAGGAATAACTTGAATGTAAAGAATACAGAAAATTACTTTAATATAATCTGTATGATAATATAATCGTTTATATAAAAATATGCTTCTTTGAACCTATAAGTATCATTTAGTGATAATTTAGTTATGCAAAATAATAAGCAATTTATTTTAATAACTTATATTTATATATATATATATATATCATAAGTTGATAATATACAATATAATAAAGTTTAATAATTTTAATAAATAAAAAAAATAAATAAAATTATAAAAATTCAAACTGATTTGTATAACTTTCTTATTTCAAAGGAAACATAGAAAAATTAATTAATTAATTAACTAATTAATAAATAAATTAGTTTTGATTTATAGCTTGTTTTAGAAAATTTCAAAATTCTTAACTGGAAATGCCAGAAAAGGATTATAATTAAAGCTGAGTTTGAAATATCGTAAATCTGAAAGTCAATTTTTTTTCATTCGATTTCGTAATGAGGAAGTTGCCAGAAATTTATGGCAGAATCATTATGTTCTTTATTTCAAAAATAAATATAAATATTTCTTAAAATTAATTTAAATTTTTAAGTATTTTAAAATAATCAATTATTAAATTTAAACAATTTATTAATTTTAAAATGAAAGTATTTATTAGGATTATTTTTTCTATTTATTTCGGTTTTGAAATAACAGCAACATTTGATTCAGATTATATTTATAAATTTTTTTAATATGATATTTATATATATATATATATATATTAAATAATGGGTTTTTTGTATGGTAAATAACTTTTTAAAATTCACTTGAAACCACATTCAAAATTTATACTAAAAATACATAAAGCATTGAATATTGTAAAAGTCACGAATTAATAAAATGTCATTATTTTGATATAATATAAACCTCCAAAAATATTACAAATAATTAATTCATTATACAAAAATAATTAAATTAAATATATTGAAATCATTTTATTCTTACAATCAATATATAGAAAATATATACTGATTAAATAATAAATAGTTTTTATTAATCTTTTTACCAGTGATAAATTATTTTCAATTTCATTTATTATCGTCCATCGGGAACCGGTAGCTCTGGAGCCGCATGCGGCTCTTAGCTTCAAAACCTGTGGCTCTTACTTTGAATAATATTAAAAAAAATCGCTGCTGTCAACTAATGTTCAGTATGTTTTTGAAATGTTCACCTTAGACACAAAATAAAATTATTTAAATTTAAATAAAAACTAGATTGTTCAGCAACCTGTATTATTGAATACATTCACGAATAATTATTCAAACACCAATGTCCTTGCACTTGGCATTTTGACACTTTTTGGTTCTACATACAATTGTGAAAAACTTTTCTCTTCTATAAACTACATTAAAAATAATTACCGGAGCAGGCTGACAGATGACAGTTTAAAAGCTCTGTTACGATTAAAAACCACCAAATATGTGCCAAATTTAAAAAAGTTGACTGAGATGACACATGTTTAAAAGTCACACTAATAAATGTTCAATAGTTTTTGATTCATAACTTCTATATTATATTATCATAATTTTCATAACTTTAATAAATAGTGAAAAATTAAAAATATGTATTTGGTTTTATTTACTATACAGAATGGGAAAAGGCTGCCATTAAATAAAATAAGCCATTTTTTAATATAAAAAAATTTAAATGCTACACACGTTTTTAGCTCAAATGTTTGTGACTGCGGTTCTTAAATTTTTTTTTTGAAATTTTTTGTTGATTTAGCTCTTTGCTTAAAAAAGGTTCCCGACCGCTGATGTAGATTTATCATTTGATATTATTATATTTCACAAATATTAGTTCTTTCATAAAATGTTTGTTAAAATAAAAACTAAATTAATTTTTAGACTATCTTTTTCTTTGTATCCTGATATATTTATTCAATATTTTGTGCGCCGTGAGCTAAATTGTTTTGAAATGATATTTTATTCTTTGTCAAAATCTTTAAAGTTGCTTGGTTGTTGACCAAGAATACACGGTGAATATTGCAATAGTTTTATATTATTGGCACATAGGGAAGTTCTAAATTATGTATAATGTCATATTAGCAGGTGGACATTAAATTAGATGAGATTTCGTCTATATATAATCTGCAATCCAATCATGAGCTTACATTAACAACATATGAAGTATCCTGCCAGGCTCTTGTCATTTAAAAAATATTATCTTTTATATATATAACTTTGTTAATTTGTTTTTATACAAACCTATTATTGAATTTTTCAGTTAATCTACATTTTAGTTTTCAATTATTTATATTAAAATGTTACAATGATAAAATGTTAAGAATAAAATTGTAAAGAAATTAAAAATTAACTTTATTGATAATATTTTATAACAACTGATTATGATTAGATATTTTTTTACTTTATTTCAAATATTTCCGGTTCTTTTTTTAATTTTAGATAGAAATTAATTTTATCATATTTTGATAAAATTTATCTCATCACAAAATGAATTTTGTAAAGAAATAATTAAAATAATTTTGAAAATCTTTAGTACAATTAGAATTTGAGAAATTTATTCTTTATTATGAAATATAAATTTAATAATTTAACAATAAGATATTAATATATTATTATTAATATATATTATTATTATTATTATTATTATTATTATTATTATTAATAATTAAATAAATTTGGCAACGATTTAATTAAAAGATAACGCCAATAAAATATTATAATTTTTTTTTTAAATTTATAATTTTTTTAAAAAATAATGTAATTTAAAAATTCAATTATTTTAATAATATTAAAAAAAAAGTTTTTTTTAAAAAAACAATACATAAACATAATTTAACATACGTAAACTATTTAAAAACATTCAAAACAATCGAAGTCACAGCACTTTCATATTAATCTTTGGATCCAATGACCTTATCAGCAATGCTTCACATATCACGCATTCTAAATAATCATTAAAACTTTTTAACAAAATTCTAAAATCAGACATTCCTATTTCACTTTTACAGCCTCTATTGTGCTCACTAATATTGGTCAAACCCTTCAATTGGCAATGCTCTAGAACTAAAGTACAGAGATGACGGGAAGTCTCTCCAATGTATGTGGCATTACACCCATTACATGTAAATTGATAAACGAGATCAGGACACAATCCAATCGGAGTTTTTAATTTATTAATAAACACATTGCGTACCTTACACGAATTAGAGACGATCTTATACTCTAAATTTCCCATCTGTTTACTTAACTTCCTTTTATGATTTGTAAAACCTTCAGAGTAGGGCAATACTAACACATTGTTAGGCTCAATTTTTCGTACGAAAAGTTTATCTTTTAATTACTATTATTATTATTATTATTATTATTATTATTATTATTATAATTGTTATTATAATTATAATTATAATTATAATTATAATTATAATTATAATTATAATTATTATTATTATTATTATTATTATTATTATTATTATTATTATTATTATTATTTTAGATTAATATATAATTAAACAAATCGAAAAATGATTAATATAAAAATAATAAAAATTTTGTGAAATTGGAAAATGTTTCTACAAGTAGCAAAATTTAATTTTATTTTGAGAAAAATAATTACTGACATTGAAAAAAAATGATGCTTTAAGCCCAGAAAATTTGACAGCGAAAATTTTGATCATTAAATTTAAATTTCATTTGTTTTCATTAGGACTATAGATCAAATTTTATTTTCGCTATAAATAAAAATTTCGGGACTGTCTATTTCAAAAGTTAAAATACAGAGCTGACATTTGTATTATATAGGGAAAAATCTGACAAGATATAAATAAAATAAAATGTTCAAAAAGAGGAAAAATAAATCAAATTTAAATACCAAATTCAGAAATCCGGCAAAAACATTTTGATAGATATACTACTAATGTTGGTTTGTGAAAAAATTTTTATTTTACATGTTTAGAATTTTTTTTTAACAAAAGAGTATTTACAATAAAAAAATGTTCTATTTGTAACCTGGTACGTTTTTTAAAAATAGTATCAACATTAATTTTAGGATCTTTTATTTTCTATTTAATTTCGTTTGGATAGTATGGTCAATCCTTTCCATGGTTTTTGTATTTTGACCTTCATTTCTCAATATCCCAAAAGTTAAAATCCCTAGAAAAGATTTCACATCACAAAATTATCCCAATTTTTTTATCTGTACAAAAACCTTCACAAGTCAAAAATACCCCAAAATTTTAAATGCTTAGAATAATCTTCAATATATACTTAAACGACATTTCTGTTTGAACACAGCGTATAACAATTTAAACGTTCAATAGATATATACACTATCAATACTTAAAATGTTTTTCATCATCAATATAAACTCTTATTCTACAATATATACATAGTTTGGAAGAAGATTTATTACAACACTGTTCTTTTACCACATTATTAATATTGGTACATTCTCCATTACAAATCAAACAGGATTTTAAAAATTATATTAATTTGAGACTTTCATCCTTTTATTTAACATTTGTAAATGTCGAATGATTTCAATATAAAGGACAGCACCACACACACACGACCTGAACATAGGAAAAAGAAAAGTGGATTGACATTTGCGAATAATCTGTTTAATAATTTTTTTTAAATCGATGATTTGCACTTCTAATGTTTAAAGCTTGAAATTTATTTATATTTTCATACATATTAATAATAATAAAATAATAATAAAATAATAATAATAATAATAATAAAATAATAATAATAAAATAATAATAAAATAATAATAATAATAATAAGAAGAAGAAGAAGAAGAAGAAGAAGAGGAGGAATAATAATAATAATAATAATAATAATAATAATATATTTAATCCATATATTTATAATCTAAAGAATCATCTTTTTATAACAGTCAACCCTTCATGATGTTACTACTATAATATTATATTCAAACAATAATGACTATCCAAAAAGTATTTCTTTTAAAAACCATTTTATAAAAAACCATTTAATATAATTTTATAAAAAGCATATTTAGATTGTTTGAAACGTAATCTATAAGTTAATCTCACTCAAGTGAAACATTTTCTAGTTTGATAGAATTTTGATCGATGGGTCACCATTTAAAATAAAATAAAAAATTTAACAAAAATCGGAAATAAACCATGAAAATGATATGCTAATAATATAATAAATTGTCTATTTTAACAACCATTTTAGCCTTCTACCAATAGAGAACGAGTAAATGAGGATTATTTATTTATTCATTCATCAAACGGTCCATCAACTTTTATATATTTTGAAACAAAATTAATTTTATACTTGAGATAATAAATTAACATTGATGTTATAATTTTGGAATATTTTTTTATCTAAAATTAATTAAAATACTTTCATAGAAAATAATTAATATAAAATTGTTTTTATAAAAATATTATTTAAAATCTCTGCATTGAATCTTTTGATTTCATTGTAATACATTTAATTTTGGATTTATAATATTTATTAAAATTTTATATTTAATGAAAATTCAGTTTTATTCACCCCCTTCGTTTCATGAAATTAGTCAACAAAACCCAAATTTGTAAACAGTTTAAAGAAATCTGTTATTTTTTATTTTTTGTTTGAAATACAAATATTAACAAATATTTTGTCAACAACATTGAAGGTGAGTAGTAAAATATTGTTTTTATCCTTCTGGTTATGGTGAATTTTAAACAATATATTTTTTCTTCTTTTATTTAAAAGATAGATGACAAAATAAAAAATGTTAACAAAATTTTAAATTAATTATTAATAAAATAATCATTTTCAAAATATTTAAAATTAAATTAAAATAAATAAAAATTTATTTTAATTACTTCTTGTTGGTAGTTGAAATAAAACATTCTAATTGTATAAAAATAATTAATAAATTCATTTAGGTAAGTTGGTGATTTATAATAAGAAAATTGGTTACAATTTCATAATTTGGGTTAAAATGTTTTACTTTTTATTACTAACAGGATATAATAAAGGAAATTTAAATTGTAATAAAAATAATTATAATAAAATTTGAAAACAGACTCGTCACATCCAGGTAGCCACTTAGTAATGATTCTATGAAGAGTTTCGCCACTGAATCTTCTATACAGTAAATTAGCGGATAACTGTTAAAGATTCTCATTTAAGATTAAGATTAGAAATCTCTCCAAATGTTCACCATTTTTGATATTATTATTAGGAGTTTATTTCTGTTGGGCTATATGCCATAATTTAAACAAAAAGGATAAAGTTGTGTAAATTAAAACAAAATAATTAATGTCGTTTGGAAATTGTCAATATGGCTGCTGTAACATAAGCACACATCGCAAGCAGAAATCAAAAATAAAATAAAACATATTAAATGAAACAAAATAAAAACATAACAAAATTAAATAAAACAAATAATTAATTAAAATTCTTGAAAAAACCTACAGCTGCAGAAAGAAACATACGAAAAATAAAATAAACTGCCAAAACCTTGCAAAATAAGGTTTAGAAAAAAACAGGCAGAAGAGGCGACCAGGAAACAAAATAATGGGGTTAAAAAATAATATTGTAAGAAAATAATAATAAAAATAAAATCCAATAACAAAAAATTAAGATATAATAAATAGGGAAAAATATATAAAAAATCATAAAAAAAATTAGAAATTAATAAAATAATTTAAAAACCCTTAAAATGGCGAAAAATCGCCTATTGGTCGCACACAGGCACAAAAACACTATATATACAGCAGTCATTTTCATAATTTTTAGACAGTTAGACTTCTGGAGAGACAGTCAGACAGTCAGACAAAAATGTTTAGACAAAATTTTTAGACACGATTGTTCAGAAAGTTTTTATGCCAACTTATGACAATTTTTCAAATCTGGTTGCATGACTGTGGATTGTAAGTATTGTTGTCTTGCAAAAATATATATTTCGAAGTTAAAGTTTTGTTATTTTTATTTTATTCTGGATGGTCGTGGAATCTTTTGGTGCCACTGACAAGTCCCTTTAAAATCTTATTTATAATAAGTATTGCAATAGCTGTCGGGAAGGCAGGTCGGTGATCCGGCTGATGGATTTAGTTTCGTTAGTTGAGATCGCGGGTCGAGCTCTCCTGAAATCTCGGTCTGTCCGCGACGAGGTCTGGTCAAAAGACACAGGACTCTACCCGTAGGGCATCGTTAAACAACTCGCAACGGCTGATGGAAACGTCGGTCGAGGCGAGCAGAAAATCTAAACTCATGGGAAGTGTGACTTTAGTTAAGGGGGAATAAAGTTTTGTATTGAAAATTTAAAATATTGTCGGAAAATTAATCGGAAAATCAAGTAGAAAAGGATAAGATAGTGTAGGAACATAAAGTTGAAAGCATTTTTCCAATAGTTGAATGATATAATGTGGCAGAAGAGAGTAGTGTTTATTAAAGTAACCGCAGAGGGTTGTAACTACTTAAAATTACGGGAAATGTTCCGGGAGTTAAAGATCTGTTAATCAAATTTTTAATAGGTAAAGATAAAAGATAAACTAGAACGAAAATGTAGTCGACACTGTGATTAAACAAATGAAATAGGAAATTTATCAAAAAATAAAGGAGGAACGCTGCTCAAATTTTCGAAGGATACCTTTATAAATAATGGGTAAAGATGACAGATAAGTATGGGAATTGTAGGAATAGACGAGTAAGAACAAGGATAAAGAAAGAGAAAGACTTAAGACCTTCCATCGACAGTCAAGAACCCGAAAGTGAAAATATCATGAGGTGTAGTTCTAGAAATGGAGCTCACCTGCTCATGAATTTTCAACCCCTATGTACAATACCAACATGGCAATCACCATGGGTACATAGGAGAGATAGAATAATAATCTTGATGGCGTTTAGGTGGTAGATACACAAAAACCCTAGAAAAAATAAATAAAAATCAACCCTATTCTCCAACATCTCTATAGATCAGAGCTTCTTAAACTTTTGTAATTCACGACCCCATTTATGATTGCGAGTTTTTTGACGGCCCTATACAAATATAAAAGAAAAATAAATTAATATTTTTTGATGATTTATTTATTAGGTAACAATATACATATACATATGAAAATATATAAGTTTAGAATTTGTTTCGAAACATACAAAAATCTAAAATTAAAAATTGCACAAAAAATTATAAAATTGTATTTATTATAGTTTCAAAAATAAAAGAGGATTCTGACCGTCTTAATTCTCTTGAATATATTCAAGTAGTTGCGTGGTAAGTATTAAATAAAAGTATAAGTTAAAATTTTTAATATTTTTGTCTCTCGCGACCCCATATGGGGTCGCGACCCATGGTTTAAGAAGCCCTGCTATAGATCTTTCATGTAAGATCATCAATATCAATTACACGATTTCTATGTAAAAGCAAAGAATAGTAGGAAATATGGAAGAAAATTGTTCAAAATTATTCTCTACTTTCTTTAGAATAATACACAAACCTTTCCATACAAAGGAAATTCCCTAAATCTGGCTTTCAGATTTTTCGTCAACTTTGTATTCACTAGATCATTTGATAACATTTACCAGGTCTACACCTTTCTAGCAAGCTGTTTAAAATTTATTTGCCTTTTACTCTGAGTTATATGTGGAAATGGGGACACATTTGAGTTCTTTTTTGTATTAAAATCATTTAAAAATCAAAAGAAACCAAACATAACAATAGCACCGAATTAAATATATAAAAAACGATAGCTATACATATATTATACTACAATATATTTCAGCAGTTTCACTGTCATCATCAGGTAGAATTAAAATTCAAACTATTCAATTCTACCTGATGCGTCCAGTGTAAATCTCTCCAAATAAATTGTAGTATATCATATATTCAGTTGACATTTTCTAAACGGAATAGTTAATAAGAATATTTTGGATTTTTTTTCGAAAAACAATTGATTTGTTGGACGCAATATACTTTCATTCGGAAAATTAAATTTTTTAAAGTATTTCTGACTTTTGTCCAAATTTGAACACTATAAAAATCATATTTATACAACATAATTTAATATTCAATTTCATATTAAATTCTCGCATCATATCTAAATATTTTATTTTCATGCCATTTAATTATTTCAGATTTTATTTAAATGTACATTTTTTACTTTTGATGCAATAAAATATTTATAAAATAGATATTACTTAGATTATTCCAATACACATTACTGGTGCAAATACATTTCCTTATTTTAATATTTAATATAATTTACTTAGTTTCTAATTTAATATATTATTATTATTATTATTATTATTATTATTATTATTTTTTTTTTATTTTTATTTTTATTATAGTAATATTAATAATAACAACAACAATTATTTTATTAAATTAATAGCATGACATTTTTAATATTATTAATACAAGTAATTAATTAAGAATTATTATTAAATATGTTTAACGCAAATGTTGTAGAAAAAATGAAATTAATATTTATAAAAATATGTTAAATATTACTAACATAAAATAAATTTTTACTCAGAATGCTTTTAACGCTTATTTCAAAATATATTTTATCCAATTTTCTGCTAAACTGACACTAATTTGAAAGGATGAAACATATTTGTTACAATTTACAAATTTTCACAAAATTCGAATAAATATTTTAAATTATATTTTGCTGTAGAAAATGCCAAAAATTAATTCAGTTTGTCTTTTTAATAATTTAATTTTGGTAAATTAATTTATAGTTTTAAAAATTTATTATGAATTAATCTTTAGCTCTTGTTTTATCAATTGATTACATTTCAAGGTGGAACCCTTTTACTTATATATTTATGAATTCTTTAAACGTCATAAATTGAGTCTATAATTTTCTACGTGACCCCTAAAAACTCAGAGTAATAAATAAGTTAATTTATAAATGAATGCTTGTCCGTTTAGTGTTAATTTTGGACTTATAACCATTTACCAACCATGGAACACATTCGATTTCCGGGAGAATCTTGATAGGGATGGTAAATAAAATGTGTTATCTGGAACTTATATTATGTAACTTTATTACTGACAGCCTTTACGTAGACAATATATGTCAAATCACATTTAATTCTTCATAAGTGTTAATTTTTCAAGGGTTAACACTTATGAAGAATTACTACAATATGAAGTGTTCTCCCACAGGTCCTCAAGTTTTTTTTCATTGTTGGTGAAAGTAGGTACTTAGCCGCACTGATGCATAATTAATAATTTTCAAGCTCATAATATATTTTAACATACATATATTACATATTTTTACTTAGTTGTAACATTTGATGCATTGTTGAACAATAATAATGAATAGACCAGTTGTCTGTTTAAATTAATTACGATTTTGAAGTTTTAGTCAATCGTCAGATTTTGGTTTTACATTTGATTTCAAACTACTTGATATTTCAACTCAGTATAACAAGTTTGCTATTTGTTTAATAGTACCACCGAAAGCTTCTGCCAAGAGGCGCAGCTAAGAAGAACCTTATCAAGAGCATCAGACCCCAGTCAACTTAAAAACTGTTGTACTACCTGGAAGTTGTTTTTCTGACTAATACATTTGTTTTCAGTATGAAATTGTACTAAGTTACAGTATACAGTTAAATGTATATATAATTACGTAAACTGAAATTTTTTGCCAATAAGTTCAATTTTATAGCACTTGTAGGAAACCACTTCCTGTGTTCCCATTGCCCTGAAATTTCTAGTGATTCATGTTTTCATCAGTCTTTATCAATTAAGAGTATGTGCGATTTGAAAGTAAATAAAATTAATTTCCGACTGGGCGAATGTGTCATGCTCACTTTATAAATCATTGAAGAATAACCAAACAAAAAAATTTATTGCATTCTTACAATTAGTTCAATATATTTCAACGGGCAACCAACTTTACCGGTATGTTTATTTTGGTTAATAATTTCTCCCACTCATATCATTGACAATTCTTCTTTCTAACTCATTGGCTGTAGTTTTCCCCGACCGCTGTACTGAGCACTGATCGTTTTAGCTCCTATTTTCTATTTAGTAGGTTTTGTAAACAAAATAATAATTAAATTATAATTTAAATTTTATCAAAACTAAACAATTAACCAGGTGACTTCTCGCCTTTCTGCTTAACCCACTAATTGTTATTGGAACTGTAATATATTATTAAATATGAGTTAATTTTATTAGTTCCTCATTTACTGTTAGGTTCTCGACGTGGCTCGGGTTTTCGATATAGCTACTAAACTATTTATTAATTTTTAATTAATTTGCATTTTTTGAATATCATCACTTTAGGACCTCCATTGATTTGATTTTATTGTTTTCATGTTTATTTCATCGTTTGCTATTAGTAAATACCAAGTCCTCTCCTATGCCAATTTTTTCACAATTTTAATTAATTTATTAATTTAATATTTTTATAACTCTTCTCATTTACACTCAATTTCCCGCACACTTATATTATCTTTGTTACAACTTATTTTATAAAAGCAAAAAGTAAAAATAAAATAAGTTAAACTACATCTACTGAGTTGAGATTTAGTGTTAATTCTTGTTTATAAACAAAAGTTCACAAATAAAATTTGCTTAAAAACATTAAAAGATTAAATTATAAACATATTATGGAATAATAAAGCAATTTGTATTATTTACTATAATTTTAAAAAGAAATCTGTGGGGGGGGGTAAATTAGAAAAAAACCAGTGCCTCTCAAGAAAAAAATTTTAATTTACGAATAATAATACTGGCAAGTAAAATAAATATAAAAAATACGAAATTATATTGGGTAAATATAATACTAAAAATATATTTTTCAAATATTTTACTAAAATTAGTTTAAATAATCAAAAGAATTAATATAAGATTTATTTATTTATTTTCTTATCCAAAAATAGTACAATCTAAAAGCTATATTTTATTAATATATTTTGATAACATATTCAGTAAAACAATATTTAATTTTATAAATGAGAAAATATTTAATTAAAACAACATTTGGATAATTAATTTTATAAATAGAATCAAATTAAAACAAAATTTATTCAAATAAAAACGTGAGATTTTGATGTAGTATTATGATCAGTTTTCTTAAGGGATTAATTCCAATAATTCTCAAAAATATGACTTTGAGAAATTTAAACAAAATAAATTAAAATTGTTTACTAAATATAAATAATACATTATTTCCTGATCATACATAGGAATTTTTATTTCAATATTATTTATTGTCACTGTTTTAAAACTTATAATTCAAACAATTATTTAACCTTTTATACAGAAAAGTATTTTTCCACGTATTTTCAAATCTGCATGAAATCTCTGAATTATATTCTTAAGTCCAGACAGAAATGCTTTTGAGAAATAAATGTGAAATAAATTATAAATTTTTTATCATCAAATTTAAAAACATTGCAATAATAGAATATTGTGCAATGAACCAAAATAAATTGTTTTACTGATTTTAATAAATTGTTTAAATGATACATTAACTTTTGTGTCAATAAAATAATTAAATATAAATTCATTCACGAAAATTAATTGCAAAATCAACAGAAATAAATAAGACACAAATAAAGTGGTAAGATCATTTTGTTAGGTTGTCCAGATCTTTTATGGGAAAATATTCATAACTTCATAGACATAATTAATTCTCATTTATTTGCGACTTTTAAAAAATTTCCTTTTTTGCAATGTATCAGTTTTGAATAAATATTTTTTATAAAATTCTAAAACACGTTTAAGAATTTTCTTTATAACTTGCAAAAATAATTTTTAAAATACACAATAATTATATTAGAATTATATTATTATAGCTTATTTTGTATATTAATGATTATTTAATTTATTTATTTACTAAATTTCTACGAAAAATTTTTAATTTAATTTGGAAAGTTTTAATAATAATCAGATTTATTTTAAATAAATATAATTCTCAATTATAATCATTCGACTGCAACATGTTTTTTATTATTTTTCTATATTTTTAATTGAATATTAAATAAAACATTTAAATAAATGAATTAATATTTGGGAAAGTTGGAGTCAATTTCAATTTCTCAAGCATTATTTAAACAAATTTGTCCGAATTTTCTATTCTTCGTAATTTTCAAGAATTGTCAAAAAGGTAAGTAAATAATTATATAAATTTTTACAAAATGATATTATTCATGCCTGAATTGCGCCATAGAACCAAATTGTCATTTATCATATGTAAAAATTTCATAAAGATTTCTTTCAAAAAAATCAAGAGAATGATTGATCAAAGGGTTTATATCAAGAGAAGAATAAACACTAAAGAATTATTTACCAAACTGTAAAAAGGCAAATATATAAGCATATTTTTTTTAAATATGCAAATAAAATTTAAAATATTTAAAAATTAATAAAAAAAATTCTAGTTTAAAACATTTAAAAAAACTTTTTCACATTAATTACTTAATAAAAAATTTTTAAGTTTTTAATTAAGTTTTAAAAATAAGAAAACCTGAATTTTTCTACTCTATTAATGAAAACTACCTCAGGCATGATCGATAAAGTGTGAAAAATAAATGTAAAGCAGTTTAATATAAAAAACAATATAAACAAATATTTAAAATTTTAATTAATTCATTTTGAACAAAGGAAATTTGATACTTTATTTGAAAAAAAAATATTAAGTTTGAAATAAAAATGAAATATTTTAAATGAGAAAATTATAATAATTTGTAATTAATTTATTAATTGTTAATTTGTAATTCTAGATCTATCATAAAATGCTTTGATTAATTCAAATTACCAACAAGAGAATGGAAGACTTTCTACAAGATGAGTCGGAGAAAGAATTTATAAAAAATACTAATTAAATAACTAATTTGTAATCTTACTACACTATTTCCAATATTAATGTGATATGCACAGACGATTTCTTCGTCAGGCTCAAAGTGTCAATTTATGCGGTTTGATACAATTTTATATTGCACCAAAACGGTATTTACTCAAAAGTATGTGCTAAATTCTAATTTGATTGGATTGAAGCAGTAGTCCTTACTGCATTTCACTAAACAGCATGCTTTTATCCATCGGATAGTGTTCATATTTTTTTGTTTAAAGCAGATTGAATTTGGATATGGCGTTTGGATATGGTGTTTGGATATATGTTTGGATATGCCATTATAGAAATTAAAACAAATATAGAATAAAGTATCATTTAATTATCACTCTTAGGCTTCTGTTATTATAAAACAATTGGTCAAAAAACACTTGAAAAGTCAATAGTCATAAAGTTGTATCAACCTAAAGCAGTGCATTGATCCTATACCTGAAACAATGAAGATCTACGATTCACTTTGATTTTCGAGAGATACTTTGAATTTTGAAACTTTAATCATCATGAAACTATTATATTTGTTTCGTTACAGTAAAAATATTAGCATGTAAATCTTAATTCTCATTATTTTTCTCTTATTTTATTTTATTAAACTATTAACCTCATAAACAAAGAAGTAATACGGAAACAAGTTTATGAATAAAACCAAGAAATATCTTTGATATTTTAACATGTTTTCTACATAATAACATTATTATTTCAAAGAACTGCTTAAGTGAATCGTCATAAATAAGTAAACTGCTATTTTCCCAATCTCCTCATATTTTTGTCATCTAAAACATAAAAAGTCATGACATCCAATGTTGAAATTAGGTATTTATTTTCATATTTTTTAAAATTAATTTATAATTTTATTTTTATAAAATATACTCAAAAGATAAATTTAAAATTAAATAAAAATTAATTTTATAAAAATTAGTTTATTAAATTTAAAATTAATTTATTGTAATTAATAAATAAATTTAATAAAATTATTTTCATTTTATTAAAATGTAAATGATTAAATTAATGTATTTAAATTAATTCGAGTTACCAATTTAACATTAAAAAGCAAAATTTACATAAATTAATTCTAATATATATTCTTAATTTACATTACATTTCCATTGGAATTTATACGAATTTATACTTTATATTAAAATCTCATTCATCTAAAGAAATTTGATTTTATTATTAAATATACTAATTAAATATACAAATATAATAATTCAATTGTATACCAAATATCTTACAGAAATAATTGAAATGAGTTTCAAATACTTAGGAAAATTCAATAATTTTGTTCATCATAAATTATATTATTTTATTTTATTTATCGTGAAATCTATTTGTTGCTGCCGCGATTTTATGAAATTTAGAATTTTGTAATTTTTATTTATTTATTTTAATATTAGAAGTTGTTTTGCAAATAATATTTAATAATAAAACTATTTAATTATTTTACTACAAATGATAATTAGAAATTTTTAAATGTATTTTCATTACGAAAATAAATTTTTTTTTCATATTATGTAACACATATTTTTAATAACACTTAGAAAAAAGATTATGCTAAAAGAAAATAAGCAACATTAGGAACATAAAATTAATAGAGTAAGATGAATTGCGTTTATCTGGGCTGTTTATAGCTGCCTATCGGTAGGGGATTTACGGAGTGTTAGATCCAGTAAGACACATTGGTGAAGCAAATTGTTGATAGTTTTTACTTGATGACATTTAAGTCGGTATCTTATTACTACATCGCTGCAGATTAGAGTTAATGAAACAATAGGAATTTGAACTGTGAAAGTTTATTTTTAATCGAATAAAATTCATTTCTGATTTTGATTTTAAAGCTTCTTGTTCTTCCGATTGTGAGTGATGGATTTTTTGCTTTTGGAAAAGTCGATAAACACGGCGAAAAAAGATTATTAAAATAAATTAAAACTGTTGTATTTTTAATTATGTATTAATAATATTTTAATTTAATAGGATATTTTCCTTTCATTCTTTTCTACTTGTATTTTAATTCTTTTTCTATGGTTTTCTTTTGAATATACTCTTCTGTATTTGAATCTTGGTTGTCGTTTGCATTTTGAAATTTTCAAAAATTGCTCAAAATATTACTTACATTCTGTTTATGACCTCGATCACTAGTATCAGCATTTGATTATGAATTCATTCTATTTTGTTGATTGAAATTTCTTGAAATCCATTTTAACTTTTCTTTAAACTGTTTATTTATTCGATGTCGATTTGGAGATCTTTGTGATATATTCTGTGATATATTCTTTGTTTATATTCTGGTTGTCTAGTATAAACTTTCTGTTCTTTTCTTCAAGTTATCTGACGTTGCTTTGGCTTCCGTTGATTTAATGTTTGACTTTCATTTAACATGGCAACTCTTGCACATTATTCCTGCACATGCTGAATTTCAGCAATATTTTCATTTTTTAATTTTTTTTGTTAGTTCATTGAATTTGATGGTCTTTTCTTTCATTTCTTCGAAGGTTTTCAGGTCTTGTAACTTCGAATCTTTCTTCGTTTCATTATCATCAATGGCATTTTAAATTAAAAATACTTTCAGGACATTTTTTGACAATTCACTATTCACTGACTATTTCAAATAATTTTCAATCAACTTTCAACTTGTAACCATTGAACTTAATTCAATTGCTGTGGTAGGTGGAATTAATTTTCAGACATTGAAATCACTTGCCAAATTTGATGTCTCAATAAAAGAATTTTGGATTCTCATTTTGTAGTGCAATTCCGCATCTGTTTGGTTAAATTTTCGTGTTATTTCCATCGAATATTTGATGAATATACCTCTGTGATTTTCCTGTATTTGGGTAATTTCAAAAAATGTATCTATTTCTTCAATTAATCTTTGCACATCATCCCTAACTTCAAATGTTTCAGATGATCGAATAAATTGAAGCATCGGTGTGGTAGGCATATTAGAAGATTTAACATTATTCATAAGTCGTTTCAAATTATATATTATTTAAATAAAAACAATTTTTTAATTTAATATAGGTGAAAAATTTAATGAAATAATATTATACAATTTCAACATATCACAAACATAAGAATATATGATAATATTTTTAAATACATCAAAGTTGAATAAAATAGGGCTTTACTGATAATTAACCTTTTAATTATATATATATATATATATATATATATATATATATATATATAAATAAGTCAGTTATATAAAGCAATTTTAAAAAAATCACTATATAAATTCAAATAACTAGTAATTAATTTATCTGAAAGTATTCATTTTTCAATTTTATTCCGAATAATGAAAACTATTTTTTAGACATTTTACCATTCATTGACTATCTCAAATAATTTTTCATTAACTTTCAATTACTATAGATCAATAAATTCAAATTATACACAACATAATCATTACTAAACTTGATAAAACCAGTAGTCTGCTGGTATCGCATTGGTTCTGCTTGCGTGAGCCTGTTGTTTAATGTATGTTTCTACAATGTGACTTATTGTAGCTAGAATATTTTTTGAATCTTTAAAATTGACACATTTTTTAAACTTCTATGAAAATATAGTCGATTTAATCATCAACAGAAGTCGCGACAAAAGGTTAAAAAATGTTTTCCATAATCAACGCAGTGATTTTTTTAGGTAAAAATAAAAATTGCAAAATAAAATTGAAAAATAAAATTTGTACTAGGGAAATTTTTTTCTTCAACTTGCATTAATTAGGACTCAAATTAATACAAAACTGGCATTATAATTTTTAATTAAGTATGATTTTGTAATTTTTTATTTCTAAGAATGCATTTTGTTCCAATATTTTTTGTGTTAAAATCTTTAATTTAAGAGTAATTTTAGTAACGCAATATTTATTTTACAATTTTAAAAGCCACACCTTAACTAAATTTAAGGAAATGTAAATTAAATTTACAGATGAATGAATTTTACATGATATTAAACAACCAATGCGGGGTCTACGCGATTAGAAAGGATGAGTAACATCAGGGCACTATACGTTAGAAGTGCCGAAACTACCACGTGGAACACTTTATTAATGTAAATATTTGACGACAAGCCAAGAATCTAATGTTAGTTAATTAATTATTAAGAGAAATTTATTCAAAATCGTCTCCAAGAAAAGGACAACTTAGAGCCATTGAAATTTATTCAATGGTTGGTGCAAATTAATTCGCAGACCTTTTCAACAAATTTCATACAGATTATTCCACAAAAAACTATCAATATCAATGATTTTTGATTACTCATTTTTCCAAAAAATTCCTATTCACTGGACTCATGCTTTTTTCAAAAACATATAGTGAAAAAAAGGTTTTATCTGCAGTAAAAATATTTCTGATGAACTGGTCATGGTGTTTACAGAAAGTTTCTCTGCCAGCATTCCATCTGGTTTTCTTCACACATTTCAGAGGAAAGACAATGTGGACGAACCTAGGTTTTAATTTTCTTACTTCATATATCATAACATATATACATCCGATACTAACACAATCAGTTGACATACTTGATAGTAATTCTGCGTTCTTCTGTCACAATTTGCAAATATTTCTCTGTTTTAAAGTCCGATATTTTCATAGTTTCTTATAAAAATATGTTGTGTAAATAAATTTATTTAGGACGCCAAAACAATTTTTGCATTGGGACATTACAATTCTTATGATCCGTAATAGACACAATTTGATATCAACGAATAATGAGTAAAATAAACATAAAGAATAAAGTTTTATAAACGAAATTATTAACAAAAAAGATAAAAATATCAATTTATTAAATAATATAATTCGAATTTATTATATTTTTTTATTAAACTCAATAAAAAAAATATTTTTTTTTAAATAAATAATTATTTCGAAAAAAACTTCAAAAGCAAAATATCAGTTAAAATTGATAAATGAGTTAAATTGGTTTCTGAAACGCGATTTCTTTTGGTCTGTGTCAAACCTACTAATAAACCGTCTATATTCGAGTCAAAAATACAATTAAAGTGATGAAATCAGAACTTAAAAGGCCACAAAATGCTTTTTTTTAAAAAATCATTTTGAATAAATAATATTTCAAAAATAATAGGTCTTGCTTATTTATTATGTTTAAGATATGGACCAAGGCTTGGCGTAGCCAGGAATTTATAAAGGGGGGTTGGAGTTGAAAAATATTTATTAATTTAATGGTCAATCATTTCAAGCGTGGACGAATGAGGCCGCCAAAGGCGCTAAATAATGACATCATTCGCTGACTCCATAAAATACGGAGATAACGTATCGGACATCAGAACAAAAATAACCAAAATAAAATTTAACAAAATTAATAATCACAATGTACAGAGAGTACAGACTACACAGTACAGACAGATGTCACATTATTACATTTACAGTAAATAAAATAAAGGAAAAAGTGTCTTTTGTTCTTTTCTTATTTAGGTGGATGATCTTTTAGGCACTTGACGTCGACAAATATTTGTACATGAAACATCCAATGGGGGGAAGGGTTTACTCCACTAAACCCCTCCACTGGCTACGCCGCTGGACCAAGGAATCAATATAGTAAATAATTTTCTATGTTGACTTAAATTGAATATTTGATCAATAATGTTTAACCATACAAGTGATTTAAATTTAAACTAAAAATTGCTTTGAAAACTTGCATAAATATTTTTTAATGATGCATAATATCGAGGTTTAAAATTTTTTAACGAAACTGGTTTATTAGGCCATCCACGTTAATAAACATATCTTTTTATTAGGGTACAATTTCATATTTTAAAAAGCAGTAGATAATTCTCAATAAATTAAATTAAAAATTAATATTTCCATTTGTTTTAACCTTTTTCATATTCCTTTTTAAAAAAATATGGTGGTAGAAGGTATTATATTATGAGGAGTTTGCGGCAAGCCCTTCCCGTCAAGGTCAAGGTCGTATTTTGTATAGGTCAATGTCATATTACGCACAAGAGTAAGGTCATATTTCATAACTTTTATTTTTAATGTTTTGTTTAAATAATCGGATTTCGATTAAACAACATCATTATTAAGTTAAATTTCCATGGCCTTTCCATTTTTGGCTCAGAGGTTATGATTTTTATATAGTTAAACTTCCATTACAGCATTTTAAACAAACTATTCCAACGCAATAATATTAATATAATATTTCAGATAATTTATTTAATCATTTGATATATAAGCAAACTAAAGTAAATCTTTTTTTGCATCTATTTATCATCTACTTTATCATCATTTTCATCACATTCGGACCCATTTGTTCACTGACTTTCTTTCAAAATTTTTACAATACGATAGATTTCAGTACCCCACTTATTTATTCTGAAATTTTTTATATTTCTCTTTTTGATCTCTTTCATTTTCATTCCTCCTTATTGTTTTCTTGGATTTATTTTCTACATTTCTATTGATATTTCCAAATATTTACTTACGACATCTGTAAATTTTATTTTATCTTCATCATTTTCCTCACCATTAACAATGATTTTCTTGATTTCTTTTCATCATTTCAATTGTCAAATTTATCATTCCTAACATTTTATTAACATAACCGTAATTTTTAATTTCATTTTTATTAATATTTTCATCATCTTTGTATTGTTTTTGTATCGATTTTCATTATTTCTACTGTCACAGCCATCATCAGTATCTCATTCTCACTAATATTCCCATCATTTATTGTAACATCAGTAATATTTATTTCATTGTCACCAGTATCCACTTTTCGGATAGTTAGCTTAATAAATATCAATTACAATCCATCATTCATCAACTGTAAAATGTTTCAGCAAAAGGAATTTTACTTGATGTATTATTCTCCTCTTATCTCGATACAGTTTCAGAGCGGTGCCAAACCGTGGACGAAAAACTGTTATAGCGCTCACTATTTAAAAATATCTATAAAAATCTTTTAGTTTTAATCAAAAAACATTCTGGACTTACTTCTTGACACGTTATTACTATTTATTTAGTGTTAGAGCCATTTTAAAATAATAACAACTGCGAGTATTTTAATCATAAGCATGAACTTCCAAGGGGTAGGCAAGCAAAAAAAGGTTGCGCTATAATATTAAGATTAATTATTTGTTAAATAATCGTGTTTATATTACCAATTAGCAATTTAAAAAATCTTCATTTTTTTAGGATTATGAAAAATTTTTTTGAGAATAACAATTTAAAATCATCAAATATTTATTTTATAGTATGATGTAATAAATATGAAATGATGCATGTCATAAGTAATGATCGGAAAAAAGAGTAATTTTCAGGGTTAAAAAGAGTGCAAATAGTGCTTTTTATTTTCCAAATAAACTTGGAGATTTCAACAAACGAAAAGGAATCAATTAGGAATATTATATTTTCTTATATTAATATATTAAAATATATTAATATTTTTTTAATAGTTTATATTTTTTAGTTTAATAATTTATTTATAAATTTACTATTTTTAACCCAGAAATTTGAAATAGTGCTTTTTTTGAAAAATGAGTGCGCACTCTTTTTTCCCGATCCCTAGTCATAAGAACTGTCATACTAAATAAAGGAATGAAATTAAAGAAGATTTATTTCCACTTCGACTTCTTTCATTTGAAATGCAATTTATATTTTTAATTAATTAATTAAAAGTGACTACTTACAAATTAAAACACGATTAAAGAATTATAAAATATTTTTAATCCGTAAAATATAATAAAACTATTTTCAAAACAAAAATGAATAAAAAGATATTTACAAGACTTGATTACTTTTAGCCCTCTTTATTTTAACTGGAATAAAAGGGATTCAGACCTTTAATACTAAGAACTCTGAGAAAGAATTCAATTAAGCAAAATGGATGTTATGAAAAATATATGTGAAATTACCTGAAATACATTCCTGGCAAATTGATTTGACGCAATTTATGATAAAAAATGGTAACCAGCATATCAAAAACGTTCCCATAATAACTCCCAATGTAACCGCGGCCTTCTGGTCAGTTTTAATCTTTTTATAAATCAGTCTATGGCATCCAGCTGTGGTCGTTGAATTGTCATTTGTTTTGTTGGTCTTCACCGTATGCATTCTTGCAAATCTATACAGTTTTACGTAGAGAGCAACCATAATAATACACGGCAAATAGAAACTGATAACGGATGAAATTATCGCGTATGACGGATTCAACTGCAACATGCACTTTGTTGAATTGAGGTCGACGGTTAAATTGGATAAATGCCAACCCAAATGGATCGGCATAAACGACATAATGGCACTGATGATCCAAATACAACCGATAAATCCTCCAACGAAATACTTATTAAAGATTCTTGAATAGTGAAACGGAGTGTGAACATGGACAAATCTATCAATGGCTGTCGCTAGAATATTTAAAATCGACGCAGTGCTGCACATGATGTCCATAGAGAGAAAGAGATTGCAGAAAACCAATCCGAAAACCCATTTACCCATGATCCAATCGAGAGTGGCAAATGTCATTACCAATGATGAAACCAGCAAATCGGCTACGGCTAAAGAAACGTAAAGACTGTTGGAAAGTTGCCGCAAATTCGAATCGGTACAAATTGCGGCACATACGAGAACGTTGCCACAAATTGATGACAAAATGATCAGCACAAATAAAATGCTGCTGACAATGATGGAATCAATTGAGTTTTCTACATTGCTGTAAGTATGGTTGAGCTCGGACATAAACATGAAAATGACAAAAAAACTTATAAAAATATATCAAATTTTATTTTTGTCCGTTACATTTTAATAATATTTCGATTTGTTCTTTGATTTCTTTCAGTTTACTAAAATTCACCAATTAAAATCTAGAATGAAATTTCTGTACAGAATGTAAATAAAATAAATCTAATTTATTAATTGTTTACCAGTTTACAAATTTGTCATTGAAATCATTTATTTTGACGGATATTTTAATGATAATAATAATAATAATAATAATAATAATAATAATAATAATAATAATAATAATAATAATAATAATAATAACGCAAATAAAAGACTTCGTACAATATATTTCTACAGCATAATTGTCATCTTCAGGCACTGCCAATATTCTAATACTCAAATGGGTTCACGAGCTATCGTAGAATACTTCGTGCTCTAATCCTATCGTCCCCGTCTCTACTATTTATCTATTTTATTATTTTCAATATTTATCTCAACTATTTAACCATCTTAACATTTAACTATCTGTTTTAAATTATTTTTATTGCTAAGATCGAAATTAACACAAATATAATTATTATTTGAATGAACATAAAAAATACAATACTAAAGTGTTTATCGCATTCGATACAATATTTAAGTGTTTATTGTGATGTTCAACTCGCGGTATTCAGAAACCGCTCGCGTCGAGGATGTGTCCAACCAGACGGGCTTTGTGGAGCTTGAATAACCGCTCACGTTCCTTCTAGCCAGACCGATTTCTTTTCCGGTTTCGCTTCGGCACTTATTCTGGCATACGTGAGGGTCCTGGAGTGAGAACTTTCACTCCAATATCTTTCCAGCCACATTCTTAATCACTATTGCCTCCTGATCGGCCGATAGTGATGATCCGCTTTGTACTTCTCATTCTAACCCCTAGAACTCAATGGTTTTTAAGGTATTCAAATATATATCGCATTAGCTAAATCTATTCCATTTTGCTTGCCACTTATTGCCATTGCAACTTAATAAACAATTTCCAATTCCTATACTAAAAGTAAGTATCGATTTTTTAACTATTATTCTATGTAATTTCAGGCTCTCCACCGCAGCCAGGTTCACTCGGTTGACCTCCAGCAACACGTACACTTTCCATGAGGTTTGTACATTTATTTAAAACTGATTTTATTAATCTTTAATTTCAGGACTCACCGATTCAGCCCGATCACAATCTCAAAGGGCAAATTTCCCACTGGAATTTTAACTATTTGGAAATATAATTTGTGGAATATTCTATATTTTTCTTTTATGAATAAATTGTAACAGTAAGTCTTTATTTGTTATTTTCCTTTTCACTTAGGTTAAATAAAATTTTGTAATTATTGATCCTAACCATATAATAATAATGACAATAGTGATAATAAGAAATAATAATAATATTAATGTTATTAATAATAGCAATAATCATAACCATAAGGATAATAGTAATAATATTAATAGCAATAATAGTATTGGTGATGATAATAAAATTTATAATCATGGTAGTGATAATAATACTGATAGCAACGATAATAATAATAGTAATACTAGTATTAGTAGCAATATAATATCCATGATGGTACGGTCATAATAACGTTGGTAACGATAATAATGATAATATATATATTTATAATGGCATTCATGAGGTTAATATAAATAGTAATAATAATAATAATAATAATAATAATAATAATAATAATAATAATAATAATAATAATAATAATAATAATAATAATAATAATAATAATAATAATAATAATAATAATAATAATAATAATAATAATAATAATAATAATAATAATAATAATAATAATAATAATAATAATAATAATAATAATAATAATAATAATAACAATAATAATGATAATAATAATAATAATAATAATAATAATAATAATAATAATAATAATAGTATTAATAATACTAATGACAATAATGATATTAACGATGAGGGGGATCCTAATAAAGATAAATTGGGTTTATAAGACTATCTAGGGGTTGACTGTGATATTCGTGGTATTAATACTGTTAAGGGTGATTAGGAAATGATGAAAATAAAAATGGCAATACCATTGACAATAATAATAATATCAACACTGAGGATATTAATAATAATAGTAATAATAATAATTTTCATGAAAATTTAAAGTAACGCATTAGTATTAATATAAAACCAAAATAAGACGGGTCTAATTGGTGCGGCTTGTATCTCGACCCCCGTTGTAAAGGTGAATGTTGGATTTTCGGATTTAACGTCAATTTTCGGTCATTAGGGTAATAATGTCAAAAATTATTTATAATAATAAAATGATGATAATATAAAAATCTGACTATGGGTCTAAACGAATGTGTATTTTTACTTTAAGCTGATCTTCATCAGATACGGTCGTTTGTGGTCAGTCGTGAGAAATATACGTTAAACTTCACAATTTTTCGATTACTCTTCGACCTAGATTTATGTGAATTAGTGAGTTGCGTTTTGCTTGTACTTCGTCCTATAGTTGAATTTTGAGTCGTTTCTTCCAAATGAACTTTTATATATATTTTTTATGATCATTTGTTAGTCTTTATATTTAGACCTTTCCCAGGACCTCAACACTACTCTTTCGAGCGTTGGGCGATAGAATTTAGGAAGGGAGAATACTGAGCGGTTCTAGCTACTGCCTTCACCACGTCTTGTGTGCGTGTGGGCTATGGTATGTAAAAACAAAAAAAAAGTTTTGAGTATAACTTTTTAAGTTTAATCCTCATGATGGAGGTTAGATAATAAAAAGATCAAAGGAAAACTACCACGAACATAAAATAAAAATAATAAAAAAATTATTTTAAACTAAACGTTATTTTTAAAAAAACATGTTTCCACAATTGATAACAAGACCCTGTCATATTAGATCAATAATAACCAAATAAAATTCCCAATAATAACAAATAAAAATAATAACATTATAAATAAAAAAATGATTACTTTTATCTTCTAGATTTCGTTCCAAATCAAAATCGTAATTAATAATTTAAACAGTAAAAATTCCAACAGTAATAACACAGGTAAAAAATATAGTGAGTAAAACGAGTGTTTTTTGTTGACCAGCATCGCCTTATATATCACGATTGTTCGAATGTGTGTTTTGATACGGTAAAACAAGGAATTTTCTAGAATATTCAAAAATTATAATTTTTTAATTCCTTTAGATTTAAAATTGAATTTTTATATTTTTGTATACAAAAATTTTAATTTAATTTTAATTTATTTCATTTTTCTTTAAATTTTCCATTTTTTCTAAATTTAAGTTTTTCGCTCAAAAACACACAGGCGTTATCGTGCTGGACAAACAAATATGGGCTTAATCAGTTTTTGCCCAACATTAACTTAATTTTTTTTGCTTGTATCTATATTACGGTGTACTATTTAAGTTATAAATCAATTAACAGTTATGAAAAATAATTAAATAATTATTACACAATAATGAATTAGCATTAACATTTTTTATTTAATGTAATGTTATATTTTCACAAGTCACAAATAGGAACATAAGAACTCAAAAATATAATTATAAAAAATTAAATGATTTTTTCAAAATTTATTAATAAAAAGTCTAATAACATCTATTTGCAATCTTTGGTCAAATTTTTACAATTTGGCGTAAAATTAGTTAAAGCTTTCAGCAGAAAATCTATCAAAAGTTGATTGGTCAACTGTGAACGATATTTCCACCTCATGAACTTAATTTTGTTTAGTTTGAAATTGGAACAAAATATTATTTTATTTGGAGTTTTCACTTATTGATTTGATTGTTGAAACCGAGCAGCCGGATCGGGAATTAAATTCCATTGAGAACAGTTATAATATCTCAACAATTTTATCATTATTAATAGATATTAATTATACTTTATAAAATGTTGAAAAAGGGGACATTGCAATACTTCACAACCAGTTATCATTGACTATAAAAGATTTTGTTTTAATAAAACACATTTTACCCTGTCTTTGCAAATATTTATTTTTCAAATTATTTAAAGGAATTTAGTACAAATATTTGTTAAAAAATTATTTTATCTCTTATTTCTATTAGTTATTGTTGACAATAATTGTAGATTCTAGAAATTGAAATACTTATTTGCAAGCTATCCAAATTCATTTTAATGGAAACTGATATGGGGAGTCGTCTGAATGAGAAAATAATGACTGAAAATAAACATCTGAAAATAATATAAATGACATTGAATTTTGAAATTAATTACATGGTAATTATGGTTTGAGGTATACAATGAAAACAGATAGCTTTAAGACAGCGTATATCTCTATGTTGAGATATGTTGATGTACTTTGTCATATTTTCTGACTTCAATATTCTAATAATAATATTCAGGATAAAAATATGAGAACTATTAAAAATTCTATATCCGGTATCAATCATTTGATCCAGATTTATTTATTTTATTACTCATATATGCAATGTTGATGCAAAGACAATGAGTATTATGTGTATGAGTGCAGATACGTGATACACACATGAGCAATACAATATGTTTGTGTTGTAATAAAATTTATCGCGGTAAATTGCACAAAAACTAGAAAATTATTATGAAGAATATCAATAAATAAATATAATATTTTAAATAATATACATTTTAGTAATGAATTTTAACTAAATTTCAGTTATAATTTATTTTAATTATTTTCCTCCACTTTCTTTAATATAATTGTTTTATGTAATAGTACCTTGATTGTTGCTTCTTGTTCAAAACTAATTGTTTGATATATGTATTCATTTGATGTATGAGCAAAATTCAGTAATTGTTTGTCTATTTTATAATATTCGCATTCATTTGTTCTTTGTCCTTCATTCTTTCAAAATTTCTACAATCCCATTGATTCCCATATCCGCTTATTTACTCTTAAATTTGTTATATTTCTGGTTTTCATCTCTTTCATTTTCATCCACCTCATCGTTTTCTGGATTTAATTTTCTCATTTCTATTAATTAATTCACCATTTACAACATTTTTATTACAATATCAGTGATCTTTATTTCATTTTCATCAATATCAATCCATCATTTATCCACTCAACAATTTATTGATGAAATTAATCATAACACACAAATGAAATTAATCTGCGCCATTCTGATTAGTAATATATACATGTTTGACTGAATTCGAACATTTATTCTTAAAACATTTATTAATACATCTTCATTAGTATTTTAATTTATGAATCTTTGTCATTAAACATTTATTCAACATTCGTTATCATTTTCATCAATCATACATTTTCATCATCATTACCTTCAACATTTTGTAATCGTTTTTATCCCCCGTCATATTCGTCATGATAATAATTTTGGGGTGCAGAAAATTTTAAAATGTAATAATTCTTTGTTTCCAGAAAATTTTAAAATTGTTAGATTTTACAAACGAAGTATGATTTTTTCGTTGAATATTTACTATTGTTTTTTTGCTAAAGCATTAGAACTGTTATTTTCATAATATTTAATTTGTTCAATTTACAAGAAATAGAAAAATACAATTTGTTTATTTTAAAGATGTTTATTTTATTTACGTCTTTTTTATTGTGGCGTTATGATTTTTCGTTAAGTCTGGGGCGCCAAAAATAAATATGTTAAAAATGGGGGCGCAACTTAAAAAGTTTGCGGAAGCCTAATCTAATTTACATCCATTTTAATCTTCGACATTTAGTTTACATCTAAATTTATTCCCATCATAAAACATACCATGCTCATCTTTGCACACCCTATTCCAAATCACCAACACTTTTACTAACTTAAACCCTCACTTAATACCGGCACCTAATTTTCACGTCCAAAACCTCATTGTAAGAATTTACGATCAGGTACACACACAGTACCCATACAAACCAAATTTAAAATTTGCACATAATATATTTGAAGTCAAAATTATCTCATAAGTTTACGATACATTAAGTGATATCCAGTACATTTCCAAAGGTATACTAGTTACGAGCTAATGGCTCTCATCACTACTATGCCGGGAGGCGCTCAGATTTCTCTGAGCGTCAGGTAAGTGTAAAAACCGTGTCAAATTTACACTGTTATACACAAAAATTCACATATCTCATAAATTGACTTTAAATCAAAACTTAACTTTATATTAAAATTAATTAACTTAGCTTTAAAATAAACTAAAAATAAAATAAACGTAACATAAATTAAAACTAAATGTAATTAAATTAACATTTGTTTAAATTATCAAATTTTGCAAAATTATTCTTTCATTTTAAATTAATAGCTATTTGTAAATTTTATGATAAGTTTAGAGGATGAAAGTATATTTTAATGAACATCTTTAACGATGAAGATGTATGAAAACAAATATATGTTTGATGATGGAAATAAATTTAAATGTAAATTAAATGTCGATGATTAAAATGGATATAAATTAGATGACGAATATGACTGGGGATGAAAACGATTACAAAATGTTGAAGATAATGATGATGAAGATGTATGATTGATGAAAATGATAACGAATGTTGAATAAATGTTTAATGACAAAGATTCATAAATTAAAATACTAATGAAGATGTATTAATAAAAGTTTTAAGAATAAAATGACAAATGAAAATATTTTTGAAGATAATGTAAGAAAATGATGAAAAATGGCTGACAAAAAATTTTCAAAGATTATAATAGTATAACAATTGTAAAATTACTTTTCTAAATGTAAAAGTATATTGATTAATGAAATAGTAAATTAAATTTTTTGTAATTTAAATTAAAGTATTTGATTTTTTTATATATTATTACTTAAATGATTATTACTTACTGTTTATTATTAATACTTACATGATAAATGATATATAACTTCTTGGCAACAGAGATGCTTAAATGACGGCGATATAAAACACAATGGTGGTGACGATGAAGACTGACGGTGACTACAGTGACAAAGCAAATGTAAATGACTGACAATAACACAGCAAATGATGAGTGATGACGATAACAGTGATATTGTAACAATTATCAAAGTAATAACATTAATACTGATGTTATGTATTATTATGGGTTTATATGAGTCAGTTTTTTTTCTTTTATTTAAATATTTATATGAAAGCTGGTCGTTGTGGTGGTTGGATGTAATCTAGCTAGTCAAAGGCCTCTGCGATTATAATTAATTTTGTCATAAATTTGGTCACTGTGACCAATATGCTTATCGTGACCATGCGTTCACCTTGAAAGTTGTGTAATGTAGTTTGCTATCCCTCGTGAACCTATCTAAGACCAGTAGACACATTTAAACCTTGATTAATAAATTTCGATACTAGAATCGATTTCACGCAAAATTAACATAAATTGTTCTTATTTAACCGAAATCAGACTTCGTTGAAATTCCTGACTATTTTCACCGACAAAACCGCCCAGATTCGGTTTTTTGTCTAAAATTAACATAAAGATAGTGTTTTTTGACTAAAATCCGTCCATTCATCGAACATTGTGTTTTAAAAATGTAACTTATAGTATGCTTCAAATTTAACTAAATAAGAATTAAGAATTTTATTATTATTTGACTATGAATCAGTAATGATATCGATGTTTTTATTGATATTCACAAATTAGGTAACCGATATAGTATATACAACAATAAAGAGTTCAGAACAAAGCATCTTTAATTTAATAAAGGTAAACAAAACTAATATAGAAACTTGTAAAAAAATGTTTTATTAGAAAAATAAAATTAACGCGTTCTAAATAATGAAATGTAAATTAGTGTCGTTTTAAAGTAGCTTCATGCAAAACCTTTGACCTGTCATCTTATAAGTTCAATTTGTACATAAAGTTAATTTTAATTAACTCGTACAAGGTTTAAAATGTCATTTTGTTTGGAAAGATTGATATAAATTTTGAGTGTTAATAGCCTTGTATCCTATAGTTAACCATTTTATGTGAATACACGTACATAAGTGGAGACAAAACTATTTTAAACCATCAGCGTAACACTATGTTTGATATTAATTTATTAATATTACAATACACTAACTAATATATCTATATATCTATATATCAGATAAGTGAGTAAAAATATAATTTTTACTTCGCAGCAAGGGCTTATTTTTTACTCACTTATCTGATATATTAATTTATGCTGCTACCAAGGAATCACCGTTTTATACATATACTAACTAATATATTATTGGGATTGTTATTTATATGTTTGCACCAAAATTAAAATAAAAACTTTTATCATTAGTTATTATTTTGCATAAATCTATAATAATATTAGTAATAAAATACTTACAGACTTACTTTATAAAATACATAAATTATTATAATTTATGATTGCTTAATTTATTTACTTCAAATTAATTTTAAATATTTTATTTAATATTTATATTTTAAAAATAAAATTGAAATTTGAAATTCATTAGAATTAAATGAACTCTGATTTAGATTTATTTTGTCTAAATTTAACATTTTATTTACCATTCAATTTGTCTAAAACCTTTAATTATAATTATCGGAATTCTTTGAAATTGGAAAATATATATCAAAGATGAAATTTGATTTATTTCCATTGTTTGTTTCACTGTTTGCAATTATTAATAATATTAATTGAAATTTTCATGGCTATTCTTTAAAAGAATTTAAATGTTTTCATAAAATTTCAAGAAATTTATGCATAAAATTTGATGATATAATTAGAAAAATTACTTTTTTTATTAAAAATTGTTTAGAAAAAATAAAAAACAAATTGTAAAAATATAAAAATTTGAATGCTTACTTTAATTTTAGACAAGAAAACTTTTTCAATTATGTTCTCCCAAAAAGATGTCATTTTATATACCATATATATTTGTTTATTTAGTGTTAAAATAGTACATTTAATTGGGTTCTGTTGAAAAGACTGAAACTTCAATGACAGTTCATTTTTATTAAACGAAAAATGGAATATTTTGTTCATTTCAAATGAATAATAAAACAAACGAAACTATAGAAAAAAATATGAAATTTTCAAATTATTGTTGGAGTGAAAAAATTGTTATACAAGTTTCGGCAATAAATTCATGGTGGGTCCCCTTACAAATATTTAGATCTAAATATTTTATTCTATATAATTGTTTTAATTGCATAAAAGTTTAAATATATATATATATATTTTAGAATTTCAATTTATTTAACTTAATTTTAGGTCATTTATATTTGTGTCTAAAATTTTTCTTTAAAACACATATGAAACATAAAGAACGACTTCCTTTTCTTACAAAACCTTTTATAAATTTATGTTTTGTTTAAAATTCAGTGACATAAATTTTATGACCAGAAACATGGTTGACGACGCGAAGATCAAACTTTTTTTTATCCAATTGCATGAATGCGAAGACGGCGAGGCTCAAGACCAATTATCAAGAGAGTCAGCATTCTTATAATATCAACTACCAAAGTAAAGTTACAAAAAGCATTAAAATAATCAACTAAGAAATTTTGAAAAATTTTAAATGGCTCAGTGTTATAAAATATCAAAATAGTCAATTTTTACTTTAAAAGACAAAAGAAGTAATTTATCACATAAATTTACATAATGATAAAATGTCAATGGAAATAAGGTCTTACAAAAAGGAGTTAGTAAAAGGTTCTATTTTGAAGTGATTTTCATTATATGAAAAAGACTGTAATGAACAAATTTCTTATAATTTTAATTTAGAAATAAATACATTCAACTTATTTTAATAAAACAGTCTGGTTCAGGTCAGAGTGACGTAGTTTTTCAGAAAAGATTCATTCAAATTTTACATTCGTTTTTATAATATGAATCGAATATTTTAGATCCTTTCCTTATTACAAATAGTGTTGATAATCTTATTTTGCCAAATCAAATTCTGAAGAGATTTTAATTTGATATGATTTTACTCGAATCATTAATCTTAGTCCAAACTATTATTGTTAAGTGTAATAAAAACTAGAATCAAATTGAATTTGTAACTGTTGACAATTGAATGAATGAAAATTTGAAAATTAAAACTTATTTGTTTATGATTTTGGTGGCTTATTTCATTTACACGTATTTTCAGTTTACAAATTTTTTCCTGTCAAATTTATTGAATATCCTAACAACAATAATAATAAAAGAAAACGCCATTCAAGCACTCGTTGTACGATATATATCGACAGTTTACCTGTGATCTTCAAAACAAAAACCAACTTAAATGATATGGATTAATTTATATGATTTAAACAAATTATTATCTTTATATTAATAAATAAATATTTGAATAAATATTTAAAAACTTTTACATTGAGTTTTAAAAATATTTTTGCATTCATCATGATAAGTTTTAAAATAATAATGAAATAATTTATAAATTAAATCATTTTAATCATATTATTATTTATTTTAAAATTTTTTAAAAACCATCCGGAAAAATGTATTTTTTTAGTTTACTGCAGATGGCCTATAAATGTTAACATGTTGGCTGAATTTAAATAATTTCCCTTAAAAGCATTATTTAAATAAATAAACTCACAGAAGTACATCTTACTATCTTAACTTGTAGAATGATCATGTATGTTATGATAATAATAATAATAATAATTATAATAGTAGTAGGATGTGAGCCCGTCAGATACAAACCCCCCTTAGGTTATGTAATTATTACGTAACATTTGACCTCTGCACGCGCTGTTGCTACCCGGAGATTGACCTCTGTCCACTAGTTGCTACCTAGTAATTGACCTTTGGTCAGTGACCTCATGATTACGTCACTTGACCACTGGTCAGTACATACTTATTATGTCACTGGTCACTACTCGGAGACTAGTTACCTAACTGTTATTATGTCACGTAGTTGTGGACCAACACACCTACCTTCTAGAACTTTCCACACACCTACCTTATTATGTAATGCAGTTGTGGACCAACACACCTACCTTCTAGAATCTTCCACACACCTACCAACCTCCACACACCTACCTTCTAGAACCTTCCACACACCTACCTTCTTAAACATTTCACACACACATACCAACCAACGATCAACGATCCGCACCCATCCGCACCCATCATCGCCCATCATCGCCCATCAGCTTCCATCAGTACCCATCAGCTCCCATCAGTACCCATCAGCTCCCATCAGTACCCATCATCGCCCAACACGCCTACAACTACGTCTACGACTAAGTCGTAGACTTACCAAAATCACTCACTAGTACTATTTAAAATTTTATTAAATATGACAAGTTTGTTTCACAGTGAAAAGAATATGCTCAACATGAAGCATGCAATTCATATTGCAATCGTAGTAGAGAAGGATGAATTCAAATGTAAGTTATCAAGTATTTGATCAATCAGTCTCTTCTGCAATCGGCGTCTTCTGAATTTTCTTTTGCTTGATCTGATATGATGATTCATCGGCGTCGTCAACCGGCATTGCAAATATAAATTATGCAGTAATAAATACTACGAACTAAGCTCTGATTTGATTTTCTAAGTTTTCTAAATTCAATTACGACTTTTATAAAGGTAAAAGTCAGGTTAATAATATTGAATTTAAAGATAAATTACGAATGTAGTCTGAATCATTTCAAATAAAAAAAAATAATTCTGATCTCAATGAAAAAGTTTAAGTTAGTTTAAATATCCATTATTTTAAATTAATTGCAGAAGTCTGGTAGAATGCCGTGCACATGGTAATACCATATTTTAGCTGAGTGCAGGATATTGCTCATTGCACATTCTTTAAGCAGACCTTCTGTTTGAAGTGGTTCAATGCCAAGTTTACAAATCAGATTATAATTTGATGGAGGAATTGACCCTAATGCCCCAATAATACAAGTGTAAAGCTCTACCTGGTAATCAGGTTTGGCTACTTGTAATTCACTCTGAAGCAAGCTATATTTCTCAATAATTGCCTTATCAGTCAACTCAAAATGTGAAACAGAATTCATTGGACACTTAATATCAATCATGAATATTTTTTTTCTTTCAGTATCAGTTATTATAAGATCGACGCGTTGTTTAGAATTCAGGACAAGAGAACAAGAATGGTCGACCACGACAATAAAATTAGGATTTTTTAGATTATTCGTTATTATCTTTAGGCAGTCATTGTGTCTCTCTAATTTCAGTATTTGGTGAATCTTACATGACTGTAAGGCATGAGACATAGTTTCATCCTCTTTCTCACAACGTCTACAAAGTCTAGAATCCCCTTTTCTATTAGGCTTTGCATTGATGTTAAGTGTATTAGTTCGCGCTCGATGTATAAAGTTCCATGAAAATTCGCCAAGTTTACTTTTAAAAATTGCTTTATTTATTTGAGGAGATAATCTTATAGCCGCTGCAATCATGTCGCTTTTATTGCTCAGTTGCCACTTTTGCATATATGAGTCGTACAATGCGAAGTGAAATATCTTAGAAATTGCTTTTCGGAACTTAGTCGTAAGTATGAAAGTTCCATGACTCTTTGTTATCAGATATAAAAAAACTTGCTCTTTAACAATATGAAAAGATACGGAAATTGAGTGATTTTGGTAAGTCTACGACTTAGAAGGTAGGTGTGTTGGTCCACAACTACGTGACATAATAACAGTTAGGTAACTAGTCTCCGAGTAGTGACCAGTGACGTAATAAGTGTGACCACTGACATAATAAGCGTGTACTGACCAGTGGTCAAGTGAAGTAATGTTGGGCCAGCACACAAATAGCCTTGACAATGGTTTAAATGCATCAGTAATACAGCACGAAAACCCAGCACCAAGATAACTTAAAATACAATATACAACACCAACTAAACACTTTAAAATCTGAAAGAAAATAAATAAATATAAAATCAAAAACATAAAAATAAAATAAAATAAATACAAAATGCATCAAGAACCGCACGAAATTTACATAAAAAAATAACATAATAACAAGAAAATTCGACCGTAAAATGACCATTTATATAAAAGTAAAAATTAATGAATAAAAATAAAATATTTTTTGGTTGAATAAATTTATTTAAAAAATGTTAAAAATAAATTACTAATTTAAATTAAGAAATTAATAAAAATTTACCTTTACGAATTATTAATGGAATTATGTTACGAAATTTTAATGGATTATGAATGGATTGGAATTTTTAAGGGATTATGTTGCAAATTTTTATGGACTATGCTGTGAATTGTTAATGGTAAATTATGATACAAATTGTTAATTTTCAATATATGATTTTTGATGTTGAATTATGCTATTACGAATTTACAATACAGGATGAATTATGGATTATTAATTTCTATTATATGTTTACAAATTTCCGAAAATTGTTTCATGCATTCGAGACTTTTACCCAATTTATCTGGTAAATTTCATTTACTCCTTTTTCGGCCCACAGCCAAAACATAACGCAAGTTAGAAAATAAAACACTATCGTAAATCGTGTAAGTGCGTGTACAATCGCCAATGATTTCTTGTCCGTGAAGGCTCCGGCGTGCGGAACGCAGGAGTTGGAACGTCAATATTATCCGTACATAGAGGAAATTGGAGGGTAAATAAGTAGTCCTTTGGCTGCTCCTTCATCATCCGTTTCCTGCAAAATCGACAAAACTTTTGAATAACAATCGGCTCAAAATCTCTAACACCGAGTAGTCCAGTGGGCACTCATTAATTATGAAATGAACATACATAGATCTTAAGGACAAAGAGAGGGAATGGGTAGTGGGGAAAATTGCGAAATCGTTGCAACAGTTAAAATGAATAGCCATCGGAAAAAGATTAATCCGAACTACCAAAATCATGAAAATAATGTTTTTAAATAAGTATTAAATAAATTATGTTAAATTGAAACGGAAAATATGGGCAGAACGCTGCGCAAATTTTCGGAAATAGTTAAAACACTTATCATAAAAAACTGTAAAATAAGAGCGGAACGCTGATCAAATTTTCCGAATCAACTAAAATACTTATAGAAAATAGAAAAATAAAAGTGAAATGCGACTCAACGGTTGGTATAAGATCATTATGGAACTGAAAAATAAGGGCGGAACGCTGCTCAAATTTTCCGAATCGATTAAGATACTTTATCGAAAACTACAGAATAAGGATAAAACCGTAAAATAAGGGCGGAACGTTGCAAAAATTTTCGAATTAACATAAATATTTTATCGAAAACCGGAAAGATACAGATGGATTACAACTAAATTTTTATACAAGAAAAATATTTTATAAAGCTGAGGAATAATGAAGGATCCCTAGTAAAAACTTGATAATAATAATAATAATAATAAAAGTAATAATAATAATAATAATAATAATAATAATAATAATAATAATAATAATAATAATAATAATAATAATAATAATAATAATAATAATAATAATAATAATAATAATAATAATAATAATAATAATCATGGTATTTGTAGTAATGATAATAATAATTATGATAATAATAATAGTAGTAATAATCATAGTAGTAATAACAATAAATATATTGGTAGTTATAGTAATAAAAATAATAATAAAGGTAATAGTAGTAACAATTAAGAAAGGTAATATATATAATAGTAACAATGATGATGCTAGTAATAATAATAGGGAACATTGTAGTTATAATAGGGATAAGGGTTAGAGATGTACTGTGTTTACTTAACATAACCAAGGGTTTACAGACCATAAAAAATCATCAACATGGACAATAATAAGAAGGACCAAGCGAATGGACATAAAGATAGAATGTATGAGAGTATAGGTTAACATTTGAAAGAGATAGAAGAATAATGGGACCTAAGAATTGAAATCGAGCACAGATCTTCTATCGGTAGCTCGTTGGACCCAAGGATCGTTCGGTCAATTATAGCATTAGCAATAGCGCTCACTTTTTGCGGACGATCTACCGACTCGAACACAGTTCCAACGTTGCTTAGCAACGGGTGCCGAGTGGTAAGCGAAAGAATATTTGTATGGGGTTGTCTGGGTAACAATCATATAGTTTCAAAATATCAACACCCAGAAACCCACCAGTAATAATGAGGTCACTGACCAAAGGTAAATTACTAGGTAGCAACTAGTGGACACAGGTCAACCTCCAGGTAGCAACAGCGCGTGCAGAGGTCAAATGTTACGTAATAATTACGTAAGCTAAGTGGGTTTGTATCTGACGGGCTCACATCATACTAATAATAATAATAATAATAATAAATTTTTGAAAAGTTTATATTGAAATAAATTTGTTCAAAACCTAAAGTCAAATTCAAATTAATTAAACAAAATTCAAATGACATTAAAATAAATTAATTCATTTGAAGTTGAACCAAATTAAAAGCATTTAATTAAAGTTGAAAAACATTTAATATTTTGATTGTTTTTGAATTAATTAAAATATTTTGATTTATAATTTAATAGTGATAATTTTGAGTTGAGAATTTTTAATAGAAAAAGATAAAGCAAATTTTAGCAAAATTTTCTTATTTTGAAAATTTGAAATTTTTTTAAATCAAATACCGATTTTCTTTAACTAGTTTGGATGGTTCAACATATTTCTTTCTATATGAATTTTATAATAAAAAATTACAAATGTTTACTGTTAGAAATTAAAATAGATTTTAAAATTACATAATCATTAATTAGTTTTCTAGTTTCTACATCATAAGAGTAATTTCTATTGTTTTATTCAATTATTATCGCAATTATGTTCGCAATTATTGTCACTATTATTGAGTTTTTATTGATTTTCACGTGCATTTATTGATTTTTAGTGTAATTTTAGATTTTTTGTTTCATCGCTCTGTAGTGCGAGCGTTTGAGATTATCAAAACATTATTTCTGCCAAAGTATACTTCCTAGCCTTAGCCTTTTATTATTTTATTTTTCCCACCAAATAAATTGAAAATCAATGATATTAAATATGTAATTTCAGAATTTTCATAAAGTAAATATTTATGTAATAGGTTTGAACACCTATGTTGTATGAAATTAATTTGAAAAAAAATTATTATTATCAAACATTTAAGTAATATTTGTGAAATAGGTATTGCACTTATATAAAAAAGCTTTTTTAATGTTTTTAACACTGGTCTAAAAATATAAATTCTTTTATATGATTTTTAAATTTTCCACTCAAAACATATATTTTTAAACAACGATTCGAGATGTCAATTACGAAATACATCTCCAACAAAAACATTGATATTAATATCTCTATTCATGTGAGCTTATATATTGATAAGAAGAGTTTATTTAAACAAAAAATCACATTTCGCTTAATAATATTTTACGTTTGAAGTATCCTTCCAAAATTACTGCAGAAAACTTTTCAAAGTTCATTTGGACATAGCCGAATTTCTAATAATTATCGATCGATTTTAATTTTCCTTAATTCCAGGTAGAACCCAAATACTTCAAAGAGTTTATTTCAGATTCTTCTTACTAAGACCAAGACACAACTTTTTTATTCATTAACCAACATTTAAGCAATTTGGTAATATGTACTGTCCTGGAAACAAAAAAGTAAGCGACTACTTGCCTTTATGCAAACAGACTCTTTTTGTGTCATTTGATGTTGAAAGGAAACTAATCATGTTATTAATTTTGAGAGTAAACTAATTTTATTGTTTTTATTAATTACTGTTCGAGTTTTTCATATATCAATCAAATTTCTTTATTTTTTAAAATTAATTTGTATTTTTTTAAGTTTTTTGTATATTTTGTAATTTTTTCAATTTTTAATTAATTTTTTGTATTTTATTTATTATTTTTGAATGCTTATAGATTTTTTCATTTTTACTGATTTGCACTAAATTTTCTGTGTATTTAAAGTTCCTTTGCACTTCTATAGACAAATCTCAACACAGAAATTTTCTTTTTAATTATCTTTTCTCTAATTGTTGGTAATTTTATGTATTGATATTTGTTTCATTCATTTCTCTTGTAGATGTTTCTAGATTCCTTCTGCATATTTGTTTTGTTAACTAACGTAATTTTTTCAGTCTTTTCTTTTGATACCAGTTTGTTCGTAAATTTTGTCAGATGATTATGTTCTTTTTGTTATTTTTTTAGTGTATCATTGAATCCTATCTCTATAATTTCGTTGACAACCTGATCTACTTTCATTCATGAATTAATAATTTCCCCCACTAGTTTTATTTACGTTGATTTTGAACTTCGTTTATCTTTCACTTTCATTATGTAAGATTGCAGAAAGTTCGTCAATATTTATCATAATAGTCAATTTGAATGCAAACGTTTCAGTAAACCACTATTTTACTGCATCATTTATTGTGGTTTTTTGCTTTGGAAAATTTCTATACTGTTGCTGTTTCATCACAGAAGAGAAAATTAAATGCTTATTTTCTCTTTAAGTCATTTCGAGCAATCCATTTTTCTACTTCTTCGGTGCATCTTACGTTTCACCTTATACTTTCCAAATCCTAGAGCTTTTTCCGGTAGACATCATTTTCAAGTCGTCATTTTATGAACATTTTCAGTGTTTAGTTACCAGTTGGAACACTCGGAGTTAATCTTCAGATTTGTTATTATTTAAATAACATAAATCTTTAAACATTCGAGTTTGAGTAATAACTAATTGTATTAGATCACGTAAACCTCAAATATATTGATTGTCCATTTGCTCTTTGACCTTTAATGCAATATAATAACTAGAAATGTTTTATACAATGGCTGTAATGCAATTCCAATGTATTAAAATAGAAAATTTCCTTTGAATTTGGATATTCTTATTTATTCGAAATGCATAATAGATCCATATTTACAAAACAGAACCTATATATCGGACTGTTAGGCTTCTTTATCGCTAGGCGATTCATGTCATTTTTATCCACAGACCTAATATGTCTATGAAAAGCCCTGTGGATTATAAGAGCACATGGAATTTTTATCGATAATCGAAAATACCCCATGACTATAGTCATAAAAATGTTAAATAAAAATTATATAATTGCATAATTGAGATTAAATTGCGTAATTATGTAATTAATATACGAGGTGAGGGGAATTGCTGCCTTGTGCGACTGCTCCAACTTGAACGAAAAATGTTCTTAACATTTTCATTTTTTGTCAAAGAACGCAAACGAATTGATGATTATTTAAAAGAGACAAAACGGTGTAATTTTTGAAATAAATTGATTAAATTTTAATTATCAAATAAACTCTTTCATCTTTATTAATAAATGAACTCTATCAAATTTGGGGTTTCTATATCTTAGGTATCCTTCCCTTCTTTTGATAAAAAAAGGATTTGTGTAGTTCACTAGCTCAAGGTAAATACAACTTCCCTGAATAGACAATTAACATCTAGAAAGTCTTTAAAGAATATGCAAAAGATAAGAAACATTTATAGTCTTAATTTCTATCGCAAAGGAGTTGAATTTCCCCATTTTAGAAAGTAACCTAGCGGTGGTCCAAATATTACTGCAGTAGTTCATTTATGAAAATTATTATATACGTTTGCAAGTCTCCTGTCTTTAAAAGTTTTTTTTCCATCAAGCGTTATTTTTTAAGGATTCCTGTACAAATAATTAAAATTTACATAGAGCAAAGTTATATATAAAATTAATTTTATGATTTCACCATTGTTAATAGCACTCAGCGATTGGACTCGGCATTGTTTAATAAGACTTTGCCATATTGCCGCGTCGGTTTCGGTAAATTCATTTTATTGCTAAATAAAAATTTATATTTATATTTTTAATTTGCACAAATCTAATATCTCTCATATATTGAAGTCTAAATCTGATATCGTCCATTTATTTATTATTTATAATAAGTATTTTGAGATTTTGTAATTATAAGATTAAAAATTATAAGTAGACATGAACAAATATATGAAAGCAATATGAACAAATAATATATTAGTGGTATATATTAGATGCCCCACTAAAAGCGGAACAGCCCCGATTTTTACAAATAATCCCGCGTTCTTGGGGTTTTTAGAAAGTCTCGATTTTTTGAAAGAATGCGCGACAAGCTATGAAACAGTTGGAGAACTGGAATGAAAAATTTCATGACCTTTTAAACAACGACATAATTTAAACTATAGTCACAGCTAAGACAAATTTATGAAAATTTGTGAATATCATAGTCAATCAATGTAATTCGTAATCAGTAGGTAGATGTGTCGCATCTGGCCCACTTTTTGGTACCCCCCCCCCCCTCTAACAAAAACAAACTCAAATATAATGTAAACACAAAAAATTACAAAATAATGAATAAGAACAAGAACATATATAGGTATACATTTATTAATTCAATGAACAGTTGGCTGAGCTGTTGAATGATCTGTTTGATAGGCTGTTGGATGTACTGTTGGATGTGCTGTTGGATAATCACGTGGAAAATTATTATCTTTATTCATTGTCAGTCTCAATCATATAATGACCATATGCCAGGCTTACATTCTTTTCTACCCAAACCTTTTTATCCTCTTTGTTTGTTAGTGCAACCTTTGAAGTTTTAAAACTATAAAGTTGATGATTGTTTGTACCAATACGAAATTGAGATACAGAAAAGGTGAAGTTTTTCCCATAACACTCTTTATAAGATTTATGAGTTAGATCGGTATCCTTTAACGATTTACCCTTAGCTTTTAGACAAGAAGATTTACCTAACAAACTGTAACATTTGGGTCGAAGGAAAACCCATTCGTCATAACCTTCTCCCTTACTTTCGTCTTTAAATTTTCCAATGACTGAATCAAGTTTTTTAGAATAAAGTGGATGAGTAGAAGGGTAATTAGATGTATCCAAAAGATTATCCTTAACCATTTCAGACAAAAGAACATCTAGTTTACAATTTTTAATCTCCAAGAAGAAAGAGTCTGTATCTCCAGCAACTATATTAATATCACAATTAAATTGTTGTCGATATTTTTCCAAGTCCTTATACTGAAGCTCATACATTCGAAGTTTCGACAAGTCAAGCACTGATTGTCCTATATAACTTGGTAGATCTAAACATATTGAGTCAGGATTTAACAACGCAGCAATTAGATCATCAGCAATTTTGATACTTCTTTGAAAAGTTGGTTTAGAAGCATATGTAATCATCTTCCTTTCTGTATTACATAATCTTAAATTCATTCTTTTTTTCAGGTTTTCAACAGTTTTACCATACAAACTATTGTTTAACAACTTATAATAATTTTTATCTAGCGTGTTTGTACTTTTTGCTCTTAAATCTGTATTGGTATCAATGTAGTTTTTAAAAATAGGAGACTGTTTGAATCTTACAGCTCGATTCACATGAGTAACCTTAACACCAAGAGACAAGTATAATTTTAGTAAACGCCAATGAATCACATAATTCTTTTTTGAGTAATGAGTCAATAACAATTTTTCAACCTTAGATCCCTCAGGTTTCATTTTCTCAGCAGCAATAGGAAAGTCGTCTAACTTATCGTGAAGATCAGAAGGAATTTCAAGATCTACTTCAAGAGTATACCCATACGACAAAGATTCAAGATTTAAAGAAAAACAATCTGACAATATTGAATCAAAACCATCAAGTATCCAACTGAATTTGCCACAAGGTAAAGGTTGGCTTAAAGCCCAACCGTATAAATTATTAATATCTATATAAAGCAACTTAGTGGTTTCATCAGTTTTTACAAAGTGTTTATTAACAAAAGTAAGACCTCCACGAATACCACCCTCATAAAAATTATAAATTTCCATGTCTTGCAATAGTTCAATGGGTTTATCTAAAGTTATTAACGCAGAACTCCAAGACATTCCAGGAATACCAAAATAATTTAAAGGCTCTAAACTATTATGAGCTATAGATTTCGCCCGAAATTGTTGGAAAAAGTAAGCTAAAAGAAAGCAATCGAGTTTCAAGTATATCATCATATAGTCAAGTAAATTTACACATTTAGTTTCAGTCCAAATTAATTGAGCTTTCTTATATTCAACTTCACTCACTCCTTCCCAGATTGGAGGCAGTTCATAAGTATTTTCAAGGACCTCTAAACTAGTGGCAAAGTTGTACGGAAAAATACCTTTTTCATTAACAATGGTACCAGTAAAAACAGATTTTGTTAATGGTAAACTAGTCAAAGTTTTCACAGCCCTAGATAATGAGTCATTAACAAACTGGTAAGAGTCGATAAAACGTATTCTAAGCTTACCAACATATACCATAAGGGATAAGAATTTTTCACTGCTAATTGGAATACATGATAAGTTCCAATTGGGAAATTGATTTATTCCATACTTAAGGATATGATGTAAGTCATACCCACGTAAATTATGAAAAACTACAGGTAATATTTCTTTGATGCTCCTATTAACATTACAACTTTTACATGCTGGACCAATATATTTTCCTGTAAAATGGTCATGGTCTCTAACCTTATCTACTATGTTCTTATTACACAAATAACAATATTCACAATTATCAAATGAATATTCTTCGTCAAAAGTAAGTGGTAACATTAGCTTTTTCCCATTTTCTTTATAATATGGTAGCACAATGTTTGTTCCTATATCTGAAACCTTCTTCAAAAATTCATAAACGCAGTTTTGACCAATGAAATGATGGTAACTTGTCATACCAGTGAAGTTGTTGATTAATAAGAGTCCAGCAGAAATTGGCAAATGTTTTTGAAAATAAATGTCATCTTTTGGTAAAATAGATTCAAAATCTGCATAGATAACGAAAGGAGGTGTTATCGTTTTTGACCAGTTTTTGAACTCCAAATATTTATCTTTATCTTTTGGTAATGTATATAGCGTAGTACCCAACTGATTTTTCTTACATAACTCTTGGTGTTTTTCAAAGGATTTTGGCTTACGAAATCCATTTAAACAATTTTCACACCATTTGCAACGAATTCGAACATTACAATCATTGTTTTTATGACAATTCATCAAGGATTGTAAATTAGTTACTGCTGTATAATGATATTTTTAACCCTCCTTTATCAATAATAAATAAATTGGATCCACTCCAGTTACTTTTGTTCTTTGAATTATATTTAAATATGGATGCTTCATTATAAGTTCTTCTCTATCCTCAAAATTTTCGTTATTATAAATCATTACATTAATTGCTAAACCAGGATTTTTCTTTTCAAAAGTTGAAATATCACACAGTTTCATTGGCATATCGTTAGGATCGTATACCAAGTCATTCATATACGGTAAATATTTTCTTGGTCTATCTCTATGTTTCTTGATTTTATCAGATTTCAATACAGCCAAAACACTATATATGAAACATAAATTATCGGTATTTTGTACGTTAACTATTGCCTTTTTACCTATTAGAGCTTTAGGTGTTGGAATATAACTATGTCCAGATAACCTAGATATTTTCGAAACTTTGGTTACCTTGAAATTTACTTCTAGTATTCGGTTTATTTTCCAACTACTTCCTAATTCTGTTCGTTCAACAATCTTTTCATTTATTTTCTTCATACCCTCATCAAGAAAAGTTGTAGTCCCTGAAGCAGCGCGATTTGATATACTAACTACTTTGAGTTCCCCATCTTTTTCAAATTCTACTTGGACTCCAAATTGAAATTTTGAATGTTTCATTTCATTTAATGTAATTTTTAATTTTTCCAAAAGAGAAGATGAAAGAACTATTTCCTTAACATTATATCTTCCGATATTCACTTTTATAATTCGGTGTGAGCGTAGTAAATCATATTCAATTTCTGGTTCAACAATAATGTCACTTAACCCTAATCCAATTTGTAAATCATCTTTAATAAATATTTTTTCAAGTATTTCAGATTTTATGGTGCTTTTTCGTTTCAAACTGTGTTTAAACAATGATTTTTTATCCGTATAAAATTGAGTCAAGTGATTTTTATGGTCATTATAAAATTTAAGGTATAGGTCTGAGGTTTGGGTCTGGCATACAGGACATATATAATAATTATTCACTTGATAATATCGATTCATTTTATTGTGGCAGTTGTTATCATGGCTTGTAGATTGACAATATTTCGGATAAAGATTACCTGAAACATGAAAAAGTTAAATAATTCTGATTGTAATAACAAAAAAAACTCACATTTAACATTTACAGTAGAGATATTTTCAAGTTCGGCATAATTTGTTTCGTAAAATATTCTATCATCTATGTTTTCAATGTGAACATTTAAATCATCTAAATTAAAAATAATTAATAATTTTAATAAAAGTAAAAAAATTACCATTTTTATATTCATTTCTTTCATTACTCGATCTAGAATCTTGAATATTAAAAGTATCTTGAAGGGTTGTCCTCTTTGACAATACTAAAAAAAATTAATAGTTAGTTATATTATACATACACGTACTTTTGGCAACAATACTACTTTTCGATTCTCCGAATTGTCTGAGGTGATGCCCGTGTTGTTGTAAAAACATTGACCATCTACCAGATGTTATTATGAGACATTCTGGACACACATAACCAGGGAAACCAGCATCATTTATCTTGAAATATGATGATGTAACAAGTTCACAGTAGTGAACATCTTCGTGACTGATAGCTACGCAAAATTTATATGTATAGCAATAATTCACTAAAAAACAAATAGTTAATTAAATATATATAAAAAGTAAACTTACTTATGATAATATTTTAATAATAATTTAATTAATAATTGATTGTTTATACCTCAAAATCATTCGTTTATACTAATTAAAATCGATTGTTTATACTAAAAAATTACATCCAAATTGAAATTTTTAATAAATTTAAATTGAATAAATTATAAATATGTTTGAAAATGAAATTTAATAACATAGGTTGCTATAGTTTCATGAAAATCATTAATGTCAAGAAAATTACAAAATGAAAAATACTTATTGATTTATATCACATCGATTAATTTTTCAAAAAAAAAATATATATATATATATATATGCAATAAATTATTAGTTGATTCCTCACAGAGAAATAAAATATAACTAATAGGTTTGAAAACCAAATTTAATAACACAGGTTGCTATAATTAGATGGAAAAGATTAATATCATGATAAATCAATAATATATGGTCACATCGGGAAATTAACTTTTTAATAAATTATTTTGAGTAAAGTACAAAATGAAAATACTTATTGATTTATTTCTCATCGATTAACTTTTCAAAAATACATACATATGCAATAAGTTATTTGTTGATTCCCTACAAAGAAATTAATTGAATAACATGCAACTAAGATATTTGAAAACTAAATTTTTTAAAATAAAATTTATTAACATAGGTTGCTATAGTTACGTGGAAAAGATTCATATCAAGTTAAATCAATAAAATATGATAGTCACATCATAAAAGTTATTATTATTATTATTTTTTTTTTAATAAATTAGTTTGAGTAAGTTACAAAATGAAAAATATAATTATTGTCTATTAATTTTGTGTAAAGAATTTATAATTTATATTTAATTAAGTATTATATTAATAATTTGTATCACCACTAAAAAGTAATTGATAAAATAAATTGAAATTTTCTTTGAAAAATAATAATAATTAAAAATTGTGTTACAAAGAAGTTAAAAGTAAAATAAACAATTATCATTTTGAAGTTTAATTACTATATTATTATAAAAAGAATTAATAATTAAATCCTGTAAAATAACTATATTTGATATTTCAATTTATAATGAAAATAATTTTGAATAATTACCTTATGTAAAAATAACCTTATTATACACAGAATAAAATTCGAAAGTACAAGTACTAATGTAAATATATTACTTACATAATTGCTTATAAAAATTTTTTAATTTGAGAAAGTTCTTCATTGACAATAAAATAAGATGAATTCAACTGATTGAATTAAATAAATCACTTATGTACAACTACGAGAATTCAAATTTTCAATCATATACAATAATTATTTTAATTGTAAATTTTAGGTAATTTTATTAAGAATCTTAACAGAATTATTTAAGTTAAACACTGGTTCATTGTGTAGAATTATGTTTACATGAAAATGTCTGTTTAATTTTAATCTGATACATTTTTTTTTCACGATGTCAATCAAATTTTTTAATTTTGCCCTATAATTCATGTATTTGTTCACTTAATGGCTTCAATAAATAATAATAATAATTTACGACTTAAGTAAATCAGATTTATATTTGTTGACCCTATATCTATTACCTTATTTTTAATACTTAAAACTCTGATAAAAAAAATGTTAAATTTAGAAGTCATTGATTTAATTTCATTTTCAAAAGTTATTATTTAATTGTCAAGTTTTAAAAATCTACTTTAAAATAAAGTTTCCAGTGTTAAACGTCTGTCAAATTTTAATAATTCTGTTCTAAAAATAAATTATACGAAGAGCTAATTTTAATTTTAAAAATAAATCATTATTTACAAATTATCAAAAAAAAATTTCAGCTTAAAGCATTTAATTTATAGTTCACGAAATATTTCTCAATAAATTCTTAGAATAAGTTCCAAAATTTTCTATTAAAAACAATGTTAAAATCAAATTGTTCGTTGGATTATTATTATTTAACAAGTCAGTTAATTTCTGACTCCTCGTGGTTCGCTGTATTAAATAAAAGTACAAACGGGATGAAGTTTATTGATTTTCAACACAAAACTCAAACTATTTTCAGTTTTTTTTCTCGTTAACTAATTACTTGATGGGTGTAAGTAACCCTGAGAGAAATTACCTTTTCCGAACTCAAATATTTTTATTTTAATATGTATGTTCTTTTCTTTTTATTATTACCAACCTTTAGATTGTTTGTTATTTGACTTGTACTCGTTAACGTTTCTTTGGCACAATGACAATTAGCTTCTACATAGCTCAGTTTTTATATATTCTCGAAAAAAAAATATTTCAATTAGTTTACACCAATGATCCCAAAGTTCTGATATAATCAATTCCAAAATAAAACAATTGTTCGGCATCGTACTCGACACTTTTCGAAAATTTAAATAAATTCATTTTAATATTTTCCTGGGCTTCCCATACAACTCGATTGTGTACATGACTCAGATTTCACATTTATCCAAATAAATTAATTTTAATTAGAGAGTTTTTTCAATTTTAACTTTCTCTAGGGTTCTTCGCTAAAATTTTATTATTATATCAGTGTTAGTTTCAAGATTTATTGTTCAATTTTATACGTTTTCCCTGAAAATAATTTTATATTTTGATTAAGTTTCATTAATTTTACAATTCTATTATGTTTTTGTTTCGTTTTATTTTTCATTGATTTTACTAGTTTTACTGTTTATTTTATTAGTTTCATTTTGAATTATGTCAAGCCTTAATACTTAATATACGTGGAGTTTTTGTTAGTTTATTCAAATTTTAAAATTTATTGCTTAAATTAATTCAAATTTCGCATTTGACCGACTTTTGTTTGCTTGAGTTTATAAAATTTAATTTTAAATTTATTCAGTGTAAATTTATTTCTTAAAATTTTTCTTTCATTTTTATCTTTTCATAATTTAGCTTTAAAAAAAAATTACATTTAGATTTCAAAGAAAATAAATGTATAGATATAAAATAAACTGATGAGTAGGTAGTTAGGAGCACACTGGAACAAAAAAAATTAATTAAAATACACACAAAAATTAATTTTTTACCGTATTTACCGTATATGAATGACTTGGTATACGATCCTAACGATATGCCAATGAAACTGTGTGATATTTCAACTTTTGAAAAGAAAAATCCTGGTTTAGCAATTAATGTAATGATTTATAATAACGAAAATTTTGAGGATAGAGAAGAACTTATAATGAAGCATCCATATTTAAATATAATTCAAAGAACAAAAGTAACTGGAGTGGATCCAATTTATTTATTATTGATAAAGGAGGGTTAAAAATATCATTATACAGCAGTAACTAATTTACAATCCTTGATGAATTGTCATAAAAACAATGATTGTAATGTTCGAATTCGTTGCAAATGGTGTGAAAATTGTTTAAATGGATTTCGTAAGCCAAAATCCTTTGAAAAACACCAAGAGTTATGTAAGAAAAATCAGTTGGGTACTACGCTATATACATTACCAAAAGATAAAGATAAATATTTGGAGTTCAAAAACTGGTCAAAAACGATAACACCTCCTTTCGTTATCTATGCAGATTTTGAATCTATTTTACCAAAAGATGACATTTATTTTCAAAAACATTTGCCAATTTCTGCTGGACTCTTATTAATCAACAACTTCACTGGTATGACAAGTTACCATCATTTCATTGGTCAAAACTGCGTTTATGAATTTTTGAAGAAGGTTTCAGATATAGGAACAAACATTGTGCTACCATATTATAAAGAAAATGGGAAAAAGCTAATGTTACCACTTACTTTTGACGAAGAATATTCATTTGATAATTGTGAATATTGTTATTTGTGTAATAAGAACATAGTAGATAAGGTTAGAGACCATGACCATTTTACAGGAAAATATATTGGTCCAGCATGTAAAAGTTGTAATGTTAATAGGAGCATCAAAGAAATATTACCTGTAGTTTTTCATAATTTACGTGGGTATGACTTACATCATATCCTTAAGTATGGAATAAATCAATTTCCCAATTGGAACTTATCATGTATTCCAATTAGCAGTGAAAAATTCTTATCCCTTATGGTATATGTTGGTAAGCTTAGAATACGTTTTATCGACTCTTACCAGTTTGTTAATGACTCATTATCTAGGGCTGTGAAAACTTTGACTAGTTTACCATTAACAAAATCTGTTTTTACTGGTACCATTGTTAATGAAAAAGGTATTTTTCCGTACAACTTTGCCACTAGTTTAGAGGTCCTTGAAAATACTTATGAACTGCCTCCAATCTGGGAAGGAGTGAGTGAAGTTGAATATAAGAAAGCTCAATTAATTTGGACTGAAACTAAATGTGTAAATTTACTTGACTATATGATGATATACTTGAAACTCGATTGCTTTCTTTTAGCTTACTTTTTCCAACAATTTCGGGCGAAATCTATAGCTCATAATAGTTTAGAGCCTTTAAATTATTTTGGTATTCCTGGAATGTCTTGGAGTTCTGCGTTAATAACTTTAGATAAACCCATTGAACTATTGCAAGACATGGAAATTTATAATTTTTATGAGGGTGGTATTCGTGGAGGTCTTACTTTTGTTAATAAACACTTTGTAAAAACTGATGAAACCACTAAGTTGCTTTATATAGATATTAATAATTTATACGGTTGGGCTTTAAGCCAACCTTTACCTTGTGGCAAATTCAGTTGGATACTTGATGGTTTTGATTCAATATTGTCAGATTGTTTTTCTTTAAATCTTGAATCTTTGTCGTATGGGTATACTCTTGAAGTAGATCTTGAAATTCCTTCTGATCTTCACGATAAGTTAGACGACTTTCCTATTGCTGCTGAGAAAATGAAACCTGAGGGATCTAAGGTTGAAAAATTGTTATTGACTCATTACTCAAAAAAGAATTATGTGATTCATTGGCGTTTACTAAAATTATACTTGTCTCTTGGTGTTAAGGTTACTCATGTGAATCGAGCTGTAAGATTCAAACAGTCTCCTATTTTTAAAAACTACATTGATACCAATACAGATTTAAGAGCAAAAAGTACAAACACGCTAGATAAAAATTATTATAAGTTGTTAAACAATAGTTTGTATGGTAAAACTGTTGAAAACCTGAAAAAAAGAATGAATTTAAGATTATGTAATACAGAAAGGAAGATGATTACATATGCTTCTAAACCAACTTTTCAAAGAAGTATCAAAATTGCTGATGATCTAATTGCTGCGTTGTTAAATCCTGACTCAATATGTTTAGATCTACCAAGTTATATAGGACAATCAGTGCTTGACTTGTCGAAACTTCGAATGTATGAGCTTCAGTATAAGGACTTGGAAAAATATCGACAACAATTTAATTGTGATATTAATATAGTTGCTGGAGATACAGACTCTTTCTTCTTGGAGATTAAAAATTGTAAACTAGATGTTCTTTTGTCTGAAATGGTTAAGGATAATCTTTTGGATACATCTAATTACCCTTCTACTCATCCACTTTATTCTAAAAAACTTGATTCAGTCATTGGAAAATTTAAAGACGAAAGTAAGGGAGAAGGTTATGACGAATGGGTTTTCCTTCGACCCAAATGTTACAGTTTGTTAGGTAAATCTTCTTGTCTAAAAGCTAAGGGTAAATCGTTAAAGGATACCGATCTAACTCATAAATCTTATAAAGAGTGTTATGGGAAAAACTTCACCTTTTCTGTATCTCAATTTCGTATTGGTACAAACAATCATCAACTTTATAGTTTTAAAACTTCAAAGGTTGCACTAACAAACAAAGAGGATAAAAAGGTTTGGGTAGAAAAGAATGTAAGCCTGGCATATGGTCATTATATGATTGAGACTGACAATGAATAAAGATAATAATTTTCCACGTGATTATCCAACAGCACATCCAACAGTACATCCAACAGCCTATCAAACAGATCATTCAACAGCTCAGCCAACTGTTCATTGAATTAATAAATGTATACCTATATATGTTCTTGTTCTTATTCATTATTTTGTAATTTTTTGTGTTTACATTATATTTGAGTTTGTTTTTGTTAGAGGGGGGGGGGGTACCAAAAAGTGGGCCAGATGGGACACATCTACATACGTTAATCAATCATTAAAAAATATTTATGTCATTGCTAAATGAAAAGCAATCAGAGGTGTAAACTAGAAAAAGTTCTTTCAATATTATTATTATTATTATTATTATTATTATTATTATTATTATTATTATTATTATTATTTTTGTTATTATTTTTTATTATTATTATTAATGATGTTATGAAAAGTTATAATTATTATTCTGTAATATCTATTATGTAAATTTTATTACTTTTATTGTATATTTTTTGAGAATTAGTTTACTTACAGTTATTTATTCTAATGGATGACATAAAGTATTAAAATATATAAAAAGTGTGGAAGTTAAAGGAAGAAAGATTATTTTAAAACATCTTTCTACATATGATAAAGAAAGATTCAAAATTATGAAATCTTCAATTTTTCCCAACAGTTATTCCAACTGGGATTAATTGTGTATTTTGGCTGTATTTTGACTGTCAATGTTAAAGGGTAGGCTCTATAAATCACATAATAATTCATAATAAAAATACATCTTATTGTTACATTTTACTAATCGGATGCTTAGAAAATCATCGACAGCTTAGAATTGGCAGTTTCTTAATGTCTCATATCCTTTCAATTCTCCCGCCACGTTTGCTCAGTGTGAAACTGCTCATAAAAACGGATAATCTTCCGGCAGTAAGGTTTTCTGAGAAATTTGGTTTTAAAATAGTCGATAACATTAATGGATATTATAAAAATATCACACCCGGAAGTGTTTTTTTAATGAAAAAGACATTAAAATGCTGAAGTACTTACAGAGTTGTATTTTGACTTTATATTACCATAGTTTTTTGCTATAATTTTGCAATATGATATAATTCTCAACCACATTAAATAAATTTAAATAAAATCAACTTCATTTAAACAATTTTCCAATAATCGTGGAAAAATTAAAAATATCTCCATTGAAATTTAATCAAGATGGGGTCGCATTCAAAGATTTAAAAAACTCAAAATGGCGAACAAATGAACCAAAGATGAAGTTAATCGTATATTTTCCCAATTATTATATGCATCATTGTGCCAATTTCAAAACTCAATTTCAAGGTCAAATCAAATTTTCATGTTCATATTACATAATATGTTATTATCAATTGAGGTCTATGTCATATGTTGTAACAAGTAAACATAACTATACGAAATTGTCACGTTGAAAAGGTTCAGGGTATGGTCAGATTTTGAATAAAAGCCAATTTTAGTGCCAAAATTTTTTTAATAAACGGTCAAAATGCCTCTGCTGGGTCAAGAGGGCTAGGAAAAAATTTCGAACATAAAGTCAGTTTTCGATCAAACAACAATTTTATGTTAATTTTATATAAAAAAGTCAACTTTGGTTTCAGTTTTATTATTCAAGTATCAATTAATTAGATGGGGTTTTAAAGTCAACGCTAGTGTCAAAATTTAATTAACGAGTAGAGTCCAGGACCAATTGAGTATAATAATAATAATTGTAAGGGTATATACTAAAAATAAGGGTAAGTGTAAACTTTGATGGTTTTTTACTAAATTTTGGACTAATAATAATAATATTTTAACCATTGTCTTCGAAATTATTTTGTTTTGAATATTCTTGTATTAATGATTCCCAAAATATTTTAATTTCCCTTTCTTGACTAAATGTTAAATTATGAATTGGGCAAAAGTTGAATTTGGGATATGGTGATTGATAGTTGTTTTGACTCAGTGATATTGTTGGGCTATAAGCCATCATTAAAACAAAATAAAATGACTCTGTAAAGTCATGTTAAAAAATTATGAGAATGGCTATTATGACACAAGCACGCACCGCAAACAGAAATTAAAAATAAAATAAAAACATTAAATAAAACAAAATAAAAAAATAACATAATTAATTAAAACAAATAATTAATAAATTTCGCACGCATAGAAAAATAAAGTAAAAATATAAAACCGCCAAAACCTTGCAAAAGAAGGTTTAGAAAAATACATAGGCGGAAGCGGCGACCAAAAATTTAAATATCAAATGGTAAAAAAGAGAAACAATCAAAAAGAATGGTTAAACAATAAAAAATAAAAATTTACGAAATATTGAGAAAATAATATCAAAAAATAGAGAAAAATAAGGAGAAAAATAAATTGTTTAAAATAAAATTAAAGCAATAAAAACCCCCGAAAAATAGCCGAAAAAGGCTCAAAATACTCTGATTGGTCGCACACACGCACAAAAACAGTATAAATACAATAGCCATTTTCATAATATTTAACCTTAAAAAAACCAATTGGAAATTTTTAAATTTTGCACTTTGCGATTTGAAATCAATAGTAAGCCTTGTAATTTATTTTTAATATATTTTAATGTGACATTTGATAGTTTTTCAATTTAATTATTTTTTTGATCATGGATGGTCACGATACATTTTAGTATCTGTGACAGGTCCCCCTAATTTAAATTATTTATGCATATCTTAATGTCGTCAAAGATGGCTTGGCAGTATTCAATTTCCACCGTTAATTTGGGGAATGTTGATGTGCTGCCTTGTCGCCAACCACCCTTTGGTGTCTGCCTAGTCCGGTCAGGTCTCGTTACACTGATCGCGGGGTAGGACTCCGTTGTACTTCACCGGGGTGGCCATTTCAATGTTGGTCGGAACGGTAAAAATTAATATTCGGGAAGATCGACACAGCTAGGGGAACAACATTCAGAATGAATGTTTAAGTAGGATTGTAAAACGTTTTTAAATCCTGTCGAATTTTTATACGAATTGGGACGACTAGGGTTAAGCTATCAGAAACGAACAAATGAATTTATGAAATTAAATTTTCTTTTTGGTATAAATGATATTTTTATGAAGAATGTTCTATAATACTCATTTTTAAATCAATAAATGACTGGAGCATCAGGATTTTCCTTTTTCTACAACAGATTTTTCATACTTGATCCAATTTAACATTAATAATACGTTGCAGTAATCAATAGAAAATTATGAATAAATGAAAATGAGAATGCTTGAGGATTGTTCTGATTATTAATTTTAATATATTTATAAATAACTATTATATTAAATTTATTATGATTATGACACATTGCTAAAAAGAAACTCCTCGTCGTTTAGCTTCTAACAATTTCCCAGCACATTCTTCTCCAAAAGTTTTCCAATAATCTCAAAAAATTTCTAAAAATGCAGCCAGGATATAAAATTCCCAAAACATCTTCAAAATCAAATGCTATGCCTATCCAGCTGGATCATAATTTATGCCGGCAGAAGTACAATAAACTGTTCGCGGAGCACGAGCGCACTCTCGGCACGTGGTTCGCTCCCGAAGCAGTAAAAATACTCCAAGACAAAATACACCGGCTGTCTAGATGCAGAGAAGATTTAATTGCGGAAAATCGCGCGCAACGAACTATCATCAATGACCAAAGCGCCGTCTTGGTAGCATCGTTCACCGAAGTCGAACTGACAAAACTGCTAGCGGGTCGGGATCTGGCAGTGAAATTGAACCTGATCCCCGCGAACCATCTCCCTGAGGCAAATCAAGCTGGTCCAAACACCCAGGACCAGCAAGAAACATCATCTCAGCAAGAATCGTCGCCGCCGCGAACGACGTCGAGCCGAAGGTCTTACGCTACTTAGTAATGCGGCGCAAGTGCTCGTAGAAGCCGCCGCACTAGTCGCCGAACAGCATCTCGAATTCGTGAAGAAAGACGAAAATATCCCAAATCCGGAAAAGACGAAACAAACCCCCCTGCAAACCAGTGCAGCTGAAACGGACGAGATGCAAATGTGCATGGACATCTCGCCCGTCACCAATCCCACAGCTGCAATTGAGGATAGATTTCAGACTCTCGCGAGTTACTGGGTGGACGACTTCGGGGATGAATTATGTCACTCCGTTACCCAAGTCCAACCCATCCGGAACAAGCGAAAATTCCCCGTCGATATCGACGAGTAGAGCCGGCAAGAACAGAAACGGAATTATTATTATATATTTTAATTAAATTTTATTTTATCTCCTTTTTGTAAATTTTGTAATTCGCATTATTTTTAGTAGTTTTTGATTTTCCTAATTAACTGAATCATGAATGAATGTCTGAAGTTTGAAATGAGCAGGGTACGATGTTGATAAAGCCATATGTATGTATGAAGTATGCTTAGGAAGTTTTATTCGAGCTAAAAAATGGAAATGGAGTAATTTTGATTGCTGAAAAAATTGTGGGGCGTCTGGGAGAAATACAAAGTACCCTAGAAAAGTCAAGTGTTAGTTGGAGCAAGGGATTAGACTAGACGAGCGCAGATTAAAACAAAATTTAATTCTACCCAGTACGCCAACAATATCATATAGCACATAAACACGCACAAGAAACGAATTTAACATCTTATATAATTAATTAATTATACTGAGTAAACTCACGAGAGAAACAATAACATCAACTCAAGAAACATTAAAGATAAAATAAAAAGAACAAAAGCAAGCAGAAAAGAATGACTTTTAAATTCGAATAAATAATAAATTAAAGGTACAACAGAGTAAAACAAATTTAAGGCCTCTCGGGGTAATAATGAAACAAAAATACAAAGAAATTCATCAGAAACAAATAAATAATGAAAAAATAGATGTAAATGGAAAAAGAATAAAACAATCAAATATTCAGATTTTAAAAGAAACTTCTTCATAAGGGTATTTGTTTGTGTGCACAAGGCTCGTCTGTGCATCCCCAAGTAGAATGAAAATGTAGTTGGGCAAAATGTACTAGCACAAATCAAGCCTAGCTTGAGGATACTTAGTAAACTACCGGCAAATTACAGAACAGTCATTGTGAACTCACGATCACGACAAGCATAATCGATACTATGACCAAATTATTTTTTTATTTTTGATACAGAAAATAAATATCTGCAGAGGCCTCCAACTAATCTGATTACATCCACACACAAAACCTACTAGCTTGCAAATAAATATTTAGATAAAGGAATAAAATAAATTTATTTAACCACATAATAATATAACAATGTTATAAATGTTATTAGATCACTATCATTATCGTCCTCCATCCGTTCGCTTTTGTTAATCAAAAATATTTTCATCAATTAAAATTAATATACTTTACAACAAAATTTAATTTAATTTAAATTAATTAATATGCATTACAAAATTTAAATTACTGTTTAACACACTTTAAGCGGCTCAAGTGATAATACGTTTTTTCATAATTAGCGCTTTAATGCGGGTAACGTAGTACTATGTATCATATTAAATTAATGCGGAAGGTGGGCAACGAAAAAATACGACTACACTTGTTCAGGTTCATTAACAACTTCTATAATAGAATTTTTAATGAACACCCGACTGCAGATGAAAGTTTATTGGTTATGAAGAAGTTTCTTGGTATAATTCTTTTAATCGTTATATTAAAAAGGGTGCCAGGAATAGCTTTTGGACAACCGATCCCACTTTAGAAACACGCATATTTTCGAAAATAATGCCAAGTGACTGATTTCGTCAAAGAAGCGATGTAGTTATTTGTGGTAAGTGATTTTTCAAAATTTCGTTTAAAAATATTTGTATTTTTTAAGTTAGAGCAATTTTTGCTCGAGAGTAGCTTGACGCGCTCGTTGGCCAATTTTTTCCGCTACAGCAAACAATTCGCATGAATTACGTACCGCTTAATAAATCTTAATTTACACTAGGTTTAATTAATTTACAAAATTTAATTTACAGTTTAACTAATATAATTATTTTAAGACAAAATTTTAAACTAACTTATAAATTTTAAATTACTCATTCTGTTGGAATTACATAAAAATAAAAAATGTAAATTAGTAAAATAAAAATATTATTTTTGGATAATTGCAAATTAAAAGTTGAAAACAAATAAAAATAATTTGAAATATAGAAGATCTCTAGAAATAAATGGAATGAAAAATTTAATTAATTAATTAATTAATTTCTATTATTATTCAAAATAAATCAATCAGTGAAATGTTGATTAATTTTGTAAATAATTAAGATAATTTTTAATGGTCCCATAGAGTGGACATATTTATGGCAATCAGGCGATATAAATAAAAACATTCGTTATTTTGGATCCAAGCAATGAGCTCTAGCATTAACGGCCAAAGGTCAGCTGAACTCATTGCGGAATGATCACAGATCGGGTTAAAATTTTGGAAAATCTATCCCAAGTTCATAATCAAAGCTATTTTGAAGGAAATATTCTTTAGTAATAAATAAGTAAATTCTATTTTTTGAATTTTTTTCTTTGAATTTTTTACTGAACACGAGTAGTCAGATTCAGAGCTGATTCCTACGAAACGTTTATTAATATCACTAACAGAGTTAGTTTTTTCCAATTTAAATTAAACTATAAGTTACAGTCTGTAACTGTTTCTTTAATTTTATCGCTATTATTTTATCTTTTTTCAATTCTCATTCTATCAAAGCCAGAGTTTACCAATATATTTTGTTTGGCGATTCATAATTATATTGGTAGTTACACTCTTAGCATATCATAATGATCTTTCTATCGTTTTTTCTGTATTTTTGGATGTATTATCACGGATTTTGATTAAAATTGGTGCAGTTTTTGTACATTTAAACAAATCAGAACTACTAAGTTTTAACCGAACAATTAAATTTTTTTCCAAAATTCCTTCAAGTATTTTTATCAAGGTTCGTTTAATACTTTTTACAGCTGATCTTATTTCTTTCAATTTAATTTTTATTTAATAAATTTTGAAATAATTTTATTTTAGATACTTAACTTAAAAAATTAATTAAATTACAATTAAACTTCATTTTAATTGAAATCAGATATATTCCAGGGATCACTTGAAACTTGAAAACGAAACGAATGCTGATTTGGGAAAACTCTCAAATTTTAGATAATTGTTGAATAAACTGAAGATGATTTAATGAATGGTTTTGCATTTGGTAAATTGTTACCAAGACTCTTCATATTTCACTTGTAATAATGATAAGTATTATCTAATTTTTTTGACATAGTGAAAATTCACAATTAAAGATGACTGAATACAATTAATAATAATAATAATAATAATAATAATAATAATAATAATAATAATAATAATAATAATAATAATAATAATAATAATAATAATAATAATAATAATAATAATAATAATAATAATAATAATAATAATAATAATAATAATAATAATAATAATAATAATAATGATAATAATAATAATAATAACAATAATAATAATAATAGTAATAATAATAATAATAATAATAATAATAATAATAATAATAATAATAATAATAATAAAAATAATGGTAATAATGATAATACTAATGATAATAATAATAATAATAATAATAATAATAATAATAATAATAATAATAATAATAATAATAAGAAGAAGAAGAAGAAGAAGAAGAAGAAAAAGAAGAAGAAGAAAAAGAAGAAGAGCATCCTGCTTATGAAGGATTATTATAAAATGTCATCGGACCATTTCATTTGAGTGGAAAATACTTGAAAAAAGAATAAATATAAAAAAATACTATGTAGAGTAGATAGGCGAGGTCACCGTCATTTTTTTGTTCAAACTCTTTACTCCTGTTGGAGTGAATTTTTATGTTTTCACTGAATAAAGACCTCAAATATATAGTTTTTTAAATATATAAACTATATAGTTTTAAATATAAAAATGACATAATTTTATATATATATATATATACTTAAAAATATTTTAGCTTAATTATTTCTGACCTGGTCACACTATATGTTACTGAAAGGGATTCTAAAGTGTTCAAAAACTACAGATAAACCAAATATTTATTATTTGTTTTAATATTTAACAATTTTATCATAACTCGGAAATATTTTTAGTAAATATTCTAAGAAAATAACAATACTATGGGATTAATAAGGACTGTCTCTCAATAATGTATTTTTGACAGTAATTCTCCGATAGAAATAATGATAGACAAAATAAGAAGAAAAACAAATTGAAATGAAAAATTTTAATTTATTTTCAAAAATATTCATTTAGTAATTTAAAGTTTTTTAACTTTTATTTTTATTATTTATTTTAGAATGGTATTGTAGTCAATTTTATTTTATAAAATTTGTTCAAATTACATATTTTGGTAAGAAATTACATATTTAAAAACTCAAGTAGTTCTTTAACCTACTATGCCCAGGTTGGCTCGATTTTCTTTTACTGAAATTGTTTTTTTAATCATTTATAGCTATCCAGATATTTTTTTGTATTTGACGGATCTGCAAAGTTGTTTAGAATAAATGGATCTCAAATTGTACTACTAAAAACATCCATTCATTCATCAAATAAAATTTTTAAAATAAGTTTACAAGGTACTCCTCAAATGCGTGTAAAAAGAATCATTACAATGTTAACCAAATAAATTTTTACATCATCTTCTACATGATGTTAAGTAATTTTCTAATTATATTTATGTTTTGTTTTTTTATTGTTTGGATATTTCTTATAATGTCTTGTGTCGGGACTAGCACTGTGAATAGTATGAGGGTATCAAATAAAATATATGGATATATATTTCCTCGATTAATTGCCGATTGAGATTTGATTTTGAAAATGAAACTAATGCACGTCCTCTGGATTTATCATCAGAAAATCTAACGACTTTCGCATCGATCAATTGCCCAAATTGACTAAATCCTTCTTTCAGCATCGGTTCATCTACATCAAAGCCAATATCACCAACAAATGTTTGTACTGAAATACTATAGTACAATTTTGACAGATGTTACAGCTGCAGGTCCTGATATCGTACTAGATCCACTTGTCCAGTTAACTTTAATTATTATTATTATTATGAAAATGATCGGTACAATTAACATTAATAATAATAATAATTATAGAATAATAATTATAGAAAAAATAATAGTAATAATAATAGTAATAGTAATGATTACAAAAGGATTATACATATGTTCATGTTGCTCTCATATTTAACCTTAATAACCACATTGTAATACCTAAAATGATGGTTCCATAGTCTCTAAAATAATATTAATTGATTTTTATTATCTAATATAGTAAGGAATAGGAAAATTGGTTTATACAATATAATCAATACCAGAATATATAAGAATTTCCTATCTTATATTACAGGTTTTCATCATAACCCTTTAAAGTCACAAATCTAAAAGATAATTAATAAAAACAATATATATTCTATTAACATTTTAATTATAACCTAATTTTGAAGTTATTCGCTTGCCACTTATTACCATGGTAACTTATTATAGTATTCTGATTTCCTATAATAAAAGTAAGCATGTATAATTTTAGCTTCTTTAACCTTAATTTTTCTTGCTATTTCAGGATTTTTCTGGGAAAACCGAATCCCACTCACGTAAAACCAGCATCCATGGGTATATATAATACGGTAATTTTATTAATTTACTTTAATTTAACTTAAAATGATTTAAATTTGTAGGTTTCTCTGCTATCCCACTGGGAATCAATCTATATAATATGGAATTTTTATTATATGCCTTTTTCGAATTAATGAAGTTGGTAATTTGCTCTTGTTATATTTTATTTTTGTATAAATAAATATATGAATTGTTTCTTTTTTTTAATTCTTTTTAACGTTAAGAAATACTTATCTAAATTCTATGATTGTATTTAATTGAAATAGGGGAAATCTAATTGTAAGAACTTTCGTAAATTTGTTTTAGGTTTAATTCGAAATACTACTAAGGTAATAGTTGGCCTATAATTATAAGAATAGGGACTGAATTAAATTTTAAAAATACTAAATATAAATCATTCGATAGTAATAAAAATAACTATAGCAATAATATTCCCAAAATAAAATTAATATTTATACGGGCAATTTTATAATTTCGAACATAATAATAATAAAATCAAAACGAATGTAAACATATGACAATGAAACTAAATTTAATAAAAATTATTACAATAGTATAAAATAATAATAATAATATAGTAATCCGAATGAAATAATTAGCGAACTTATACGTCTAGAGCTTACTTTGAGACAGTTTTGCTACTAAGTATTGTCGTTTTCAATCGCTTTAAAAGCAACAGTTCGTGATTTTTCAAAAATTAAGATGACTTTTGTATCTCATCAACCATAATTTGTGTAAATAGTAGTTTCGTACGATAATAGTAAAAAAAATTAGAAATAATAATGAACCAAATAATAAATGTAAAAAATACAAATAGCAATTTTTACTTTCGTTTGATTTCTCCACAAAATTTTAAAAGTAATAGGCTAAATCGTACAAATAAATTTCAAAAAGAGGGTATAATTAATTTTTAGATTTATAGAAATTGAAATAAGAGAGTACGTAGTAGATTTTTAAAAATGTACGAAAATTTGTCTATCCCTCACTGCCTTATATACCACGATTTTTCGTGTGTGTGTTTTGATACGGTAAACCAAGGAATTTTCGAGATTATTTTTAAAATATAATTTTTTAATTCTTTTTGATTTATCATTAAATTTTTAAATATTTTATTTTTCTTTCAATTTTACGTTTTTTCCTTTTAAATTTTGGTTTCCCACTCAAAAACACACAGGCATTATCGTGCTGGTTAAAAAAATATGGGCTTAAATTAGTTTTTGACCAACAAAATTAAAAATAAATTTACATTTTTAATTGGCTCAAACAATATAAATAAATGAATGTTTCATAATGTTTCAGTGAAAAACAAAAAAAATCCTTATAAAAAGAGTGTTTGTCTTGTTTTTAATTTTTTCTGTTTCTTTTTTTCATGTGTTCTTATACTATTTATCTAGCTTAAGTTTGTGTGTGACAACAGGTATTGATTGTGACGTTCAAATGCCAAACTGTATTGCGTGCATAATAGATATCACAAATATTTTGTTTCAAGTTAACTTTAAATAGTCACTTAACTGCATTACTTCCGCAGTAAAACAATCAGTTCTAGCTTCTGAATGAAAAATTTGGTACTCTTTTACCGCTTATTCCATTTGGACCTCTATAATCACTGTCCAGTGATTTGTTTTCCTTAATTTGCACTCGTTAATTATAAATGACTTTCTTTTATTCAATTGTCAGTTTTTATTGATTTTCTCTTATTCCCTTCTTGTTATTCGACATTTTTTTTTCATTCCCTTTTTATTAAGCTCCAGAACTACATCTTTATCACTTATCATTGTTTCCACAAATCATTTTACATTTTTATTAATTATTTTACTCTATTATTTAGATATCCTCAACATATCTCCCTTCTTTAAAAGAAATTCGTCCTCGAATTCAAATTTGACATTCAATTTCATTTTGATCATACTGTAAAACTCTTTATAACTTTACATTAATTCAATTATCAATAAAAATAACAACTGCTTTTAAGACATTTCATACAACTAATTGTTTAAAATTTAACATGCAAATGTTTATTGTAAGTTTTTATGTTATTTATAAATTTCATGAAATTTGCGCCTATGCAAATGAAATAAATTGAACAATTTCCACTGATTTACAAAAATATTTTCTATTCACTTTCAAAATTCTTAATATCTTCACAATTTTCTGAAATCTAGAGTATTTGAAAGTTTTATCGCATTGTAACTTTTCATCAAAATTTCACACGATCATAGTTCTATGGTAATTTTTGATCGTTTTATTATTCTACACAAAATATCAAAAATTACAATTTTTGGCTAAAGTTGTGACCCTTTATAACTTTTTATCTATAGCTTTTATGAAAAAAGTTCTATTGACAATTTGTCTTGTTTCGTTGATCTCTACAACATATCAAAAATTAAAAGTTTTGACCTTTTATATCTTTTGACCCAGAAGTCAGACTGCCATACTTCAATTGTAAATATTGCTCAGCTTCTCAAGCTCTACAACATATCAAAAATTAAAATTTTTGAAGGTTTGACCCTTAATAACGTCTTATCCAAAGGTTGAAAGATCATAATTTTATTGTCACTTTTGCCATATTATCATTCTCTGCAACATATCAAAAATTAATTTTTTCGCCCAAGATTTTGACTTTTAATAACCCTTGATCCAGAAATCTGACAACCATAGTTCCATTGTAAAATTTGCTCATCTCCTCAGGTTCTGCAACATATTAAAATTTAGAATTTTGAAGGTTTGACTCTTAATAACTTTTTATCGAAAGGTTGAAAGATCATAATTTTATAGTCACTTTTGCCATTTTATTGTTCTCTACAACATATTAAAAATAATTTTTTTGACCAAAGTTTGAGCCTTTGTAGATTCGAACCTTTGGAAGATATGACCATGGTTCTATTGGAAATTTTATTCTGCTCATTCTTGTCTACAGCATATCAAAAATAATATTTTTAGTCAAGGTTTGACCATTTACATCTTTGAAGCTCGATAAGATACGACTATAGTTCCATTGACATTTATACTCAACTAACCGTCATGTACAACATATCAAACATTACTTTTTTAGGCCAAAAATTGACCCTTTGTAACTTCAAACCTTTAGAAAATACAACTATAGTTCAATTGGCATTTTTACTCAGCTCATTGTTCCTTAGATTCATTTTGGATCATTATAGCTTCAGATAATGATTCAGAATCAATTATAATTTCATCAGGTTTTGCAATTAGTGGAATATCACATATAAGTAACAGTAAATTCAAATTAATAATATTTTCTGTAATGACTGTAGATTCATACCGTATAAGTTTGCTCCGAACAAAAGTTAAGTGAGCTTTACACGTCGTAAAATTCGATAACATTGAAATAAATTTACTATGATCATCAAATACAATTTTCTTTTCTTTCAATAAAACTAGTTGGTTGGAAACACAATATTTATAAAATGAGTAAACAACTTCATTTTTGTCAAAACAACACATTTTATAGTGGGTACATTCAATTTGATCAATAATTTCCAAAGAACTATCATTACATTGGAATTCAACTGCCAGATCTTCCAGCCAAAGTTCATTTTCAATAGTTTCATAATTTAAATTACATTTATTAGTTATTGAATAACTCTTTTGACCATATACATCATTTAATAATAGTTTCTTTTCAAAGTTCAAAGATTTAAAAGATCTTAAAGTGTTACAAATACTTTTATTACTTTTTTTGGGCCAAAACCCAAATAGCCTTGAGAATTGTTTAAAAGCATCAGTAATACAGCACCAAAACCCAGCACCAAGATAACTTAAAATACAACATACAACACCAACTAAACACTTTAAATCTGAAGCAATATAAATAAATATAAAATCAAAAAACATAAAAGTAAAATAAAATAAATACAAAATGCATCAAGAACCGCACGAAATTTACATAAAAATAACATAATAACAAGAAAATTTGATCGAAAAATGACAAGTTATATATTTTTATTTAAGAAAAATATTTTGATATCGCTGAGAAATAAGGACGGATCCCTACAAAGCATAGTAATAATAATAATAATAATAATAATAATAATAATAATAATAATAATAATAATAATAATAATAATAATAATAATAATAATAATAATAATAATAATAATAATAATAATAATAATAATAATAATAATAATAGTAATAATAATCATAGTAGTAATAATCATAAATATAAGGGTAGTTATAGTAATAAGAATAATAATAAATGTAATAGTGGTAACAATCAATAAAGATAACACAAATAATCGGAACAATGATAATACTAGCAATAATAATACTAGACAAAGTAGTGTTGGGCTATAAACCATAATTTAAACAAAAAGGGAAAATTGTGTAAATTAAAACAAAATAATTAATGTCGTTTGGAAGTTGTCAATATGGCTGTTGTAACATAAGCACAAACCGCAAACAGAAATCAAAAATAAAATAAAACATATTAATTAAAACAAAATAAAAGAAATAAAAATTAAATAAAACAAATAATTAATAAAAATTCTTGAAAAAGCCTACAGCTGCAGAAAGAAACATACGAAAAACGAAATAAACTGCCAAAATCTTGCAAAATAAGGTTTAGAAAAAACAGGCAGAAGCGGCGACCAAGAAATAAAATATTAAGGGTAAAAAAGAATATCATAAGAAAATAATAATAAAAATAAAACCCAATAACATAAAAATTAAGATATCAAAAAATATGAAAAAATATATAAAAAATTATAAAAATAATTTGAAAATAATAAAATAATTAAAAAACCCGAAAAATTGCGAAAAATCGCCTATTGGTCGCACACAGACACAAAAACACTATATATACAGCAGTCATTTTCACAATTTTTAGACTTAGACAATTTTAGTCAGGTAGAAAATTTTTAGAAATTTTTAGGCATTCTTAGATGAACAGTGAGTCATTTTTAGACAAAATTTATATGCCAATTTTTCCAATTTGGTTGCATGACTATGGATTGTAAGTACTGTTATTTTGTATAAATATATAATTCGGAGTTAAAATTTTGTTATTTTGATATTATTCTGGATGGTCGTGGAATCTTTTGGTGCCACTGACAAGTCCCCTTAAAATCCTATTTATAATATGTATTGTAATAGCTCTCAGATAGGCAGATCAGCGATCCGGCTGGGGGATTAAGTTCCCTAGTTGCGATCGCGGGTCGAACTTGTCTGAAATCTCGGTCTGTCCGCGACGGGGCCTGGCAAAATGGCACAGGACCCTCCCCGTAGGGCACCGTTAAACAACTCGCTCACTTTTTGCGGACAATCAACCCACTCTAACACAGTTCCAACGTTGCTTAGAAACGGGTGCCGAGTGGTAAGTGAAAAATATTTGTATTGGGTTGTCTGGGTAACAACCATATATTTTCAAAATATCAACACCCAAAAACCCACCATTAGTTTCAGCCCATTCGTCTCAGAGTGGAATGAAACTATTTAAGATCTTCAGAAAAGATTTCATTCCAAAGATTTCTACGACAGCCATTTAAATTCAGATTCTAATTTCCAAGAAAAAAAAAATTATTTTATTTTCTAACAACGAAAAAAAGATCATCCTTGTTCATGATTATTTTGAACATAACCAGCACGTTTCTAGTCATAATAAAGAAGGTGTGATATGGTCAGCCAAATTTCATTTGGTTTCGTGAAGTACAATTTAAATTAACTTCTTGATAGGTTTTCGTATTGTTTCCGATTGACTTAAACAAATTCAACGTCATTCAAGTGATGGGTTACAGGGTTTCGAATCTTGCTTATCTTTATGGTTGCCCCAGTAACGCCATACAAAATGATTCTAGCTGCCACTTGGCACCCGTTGCTAGGCAACGTTGGTAATGTGTTCAAGTGGTGGATTGTCCGCAAAAATTGAGTATTATCGCTAGTACTGTAATTGCTCGGACAACCCTCGGGTTCACGAGCTGTCGATAAAAGACCTGTGCTCGCTTTTAATCATTTGGTCCCCTTGCGTCTAAATTTCTATCGTCTATCTAACTGTTTTACTGACGTTAGTTTGGAAACAAAAATGGGTGGTACTTTTCATTTAAACCCTTCTACAATGTTATTTCAAAACCTAAGATGATATAAATACAATAAGATGTATACAGGAACTACAATATGCATAAACGATGCTTTGTTTATTTATTAAATACATGGATCATAAGGTTCCAGACTGATTGGAAGATCGAGCGGCTCGGCGCTTAGCCCGCTCCTTGCGTCCAGGACGACGACTGGTTGTTGATGGGGTGATTGGGGTAGTGGTCGCAATAATAGTTGACGTCGTAGATTGGGTAGGGTTTGTTTCGCGATAGGCCAATTGAGCAGGGGCAAAGACTAAAGGGTAGGTCACCGCTGCTCCCTCCTGACAGGCGGATAACGCTACCTCTAGTCCCCTGATTTGAGTTTTTAGGCCTTGTACTAACTGTTTTTCTTCTGCCCATCCCTTCTGGGCCGCGGCCAGCTTTTGGTACAGTGGTTTGACTCTCGTGGGCTCTACCCATGTCGCTTTAATTTGCTGTGTTTCCCGGACCATTTGGACGAGTTGGTCATGGAGTTTCTTATTGGCCTGTCTCGCATGGGTTAATTCATTTTGGAGTAACTTCACGGGGTCCATTTCTAAAATAATAAGGGTTGAATTTTATGATGACTGTTATAATGATAAGTGTATTTAAACTTAAACATATTTACGAAATGAAATCTACAATAATAAAAAAAAGAAAGAATTTTTAGATCTATAATACTAATATTATACCAAATAGCAAAATGTTCAAATCATTAATTGTCATTGTTTCGAGGATCACTCGTCTGCGAGGAATCGCTTGATCCCTTCTTCTGGGGAATAACCAGGGATCACAAACACTGGTCTCTTGAGATTCCGGATGGGTCTCGGTGAAGGTGGGTAACTACTTGCCAGACGTCCTGCCGCCCGGTCATCTTTGACGTTGGCCAGGTATTCCGTGGCTCGTGCTACAGCTGCCTCGACTTGGCGCTGGTGTTGTAGGAGGCCCTCCAGGAGCTCTTGGGCCTGATCTAGGATGTACTAGGATGGGTTTGGTTCATCAGACAGTTTCCGGAACCGCCACATAAATTCTTCTGGCGATATATCCTCATGCTTGTCAGGGCATCGCTCTCGATACACCCGATTCCATGCCGCCTCCATTGTTCCACCACATGAGCAGGGAGTTCAAGCATAGCTCCAGTTTGTCCTGAATGGAAAAATTGTTTTTACTCAGTCTTTCTCTTGGCATTTTTAGATTGGGACGGTGATCTGGTGGTTCGCAATTATGTAACATTTCTCGTCGTTTAAGAAAACTGGATTAACTCAATTTCAAATGCGCTAAAACTCACGGAACTCGAAGTTGAACGTGTTTTGCTGGCTGGTCTGGCAATGTATTTGGAAAAAGGGGAAGAATGATACTTCAAAGCTACTGGGTTACGCGTTCTCATGGCGTAAGGGTCCGTTAAAAAAAATCTTTATGGATGTTAAAAATGAAAATTGCAATTCGTTTACGGCCGTATTTTATTTTGCGTACAATTGGTTTATTCGTTGTATATGTTCATACTATTCGGTTAGATATATATTTAAGTATTAATATAAAAAAAATCAATAAATAAGGCCGTAAGAAAACCTTTCAAAGTGTCGTTTGGACATTTATTAATTTTTTGAATAGAACTGAATTAAGGGAGTTAACTTTTACGAAACAATAACTTGATAATTAAACATTCATATGTTTTAAAATAAAAAGATTTTAACAATTACCGCTTAATTATTTGAAAAACAAAACAGTTACAAAGGTGACCAATTCATACTTAATGTCTGATCCATTGATCAATTAAAATACCTGGGTCGAATGGAAAATGATAGCAATGGGATGAACCACGACTCGACTGAAGAATTTGAAAGAAAATATTTGGAACGATTGCCAGGCCAGTGTCTTTATTTCCGCGAGATAAATATCCGAGCAATTCGCTCTCCAGAAGTGAATCGTTGACAATTTTCTAATGGGATCAAGACGGAAATTTTTACTTAGTAATTTCTAATTAAATATTTGCGACACCGTTAGCCTAAGGGGTTGACGAGGGTGCGTAGCCAAAAATTGATTTGTCGTGCTTAATGGTGGAATGACAGGATTCTGGGGTTTGTCTGATGTAAGAACACTAAGATACGTTAACAGGTATGGCTTATTGATTCACGGCCTTCAACCCGGGAGTTTACTCACTAATGATATGGTGTTGATTCTGTGTCGTTCCTGTGGCTCGAATACGATTACAAATTTGTTATAGAAATTAATTAAAATTTACTTAGGGGGGCTTCTGTAACATTTGGAGGTTGAAACTCTAAGTCCTCGTCTGAGATGTTTGGCGAATACATAACTTGATAAAGAAAACGATGTATGGTCTATTATTGACGATAGATATAATGAAGAATATACAATTGAAAATCAGACGGGCAGGAAGTGAATGCCACTTATAACTCGGCTGCGATAGTGAATGTTTATATCGCCGGAAATATCAACGAGTAAGATTGTTTATTTTTTCAACTGGTAATTTACGAAATTTATTTTAGGCGAATGAACTTTTAAGATCGCGCGTTCGTGGATTATTTGGTGAGTTACATATTTTCATTGCATTTGACGTTTTCTAGCAATGTTTTTTTAAGGAAAGCATCTGCATCATGCCGTCGAAGTTTTCTCTGTTGGGGATTTTATTATTTAGTGTTTTACCTGTTGGAAATTTTTCTTATCGTCTCTCGAAAAATTCAGATCACTTCACCAGTGTTGTCGAAAATCAGCGGTAAGCCTTTTCTATGGTTCGATATTTAATGTGATATTAATATAAATTTTGGATGTCGTCTTGATTGTTCTATCGTATTAAATTTTTGTGTACTCTTGATTTTTCTATCGATTAGGTACTGGTTTTCGTATTTTATGGTCTATATTTGGGTCTTTCATTCGTAATTTACACCTTGGATAATTTCAAATGAAACGCTATCATCAATTAAGTCACTTTTATTTTAAGCTATGATGAATTGGTCAACAATTTCCTATTAACGCTTTTCCAAATTTCTTAATAATGATATCAATTTTCGTCAAAATAATGATGTAACGTTTTAGCAATGAATTCTTGTTGAATTTATTTTAGCTGATTGTGAAGTTAAGCGATGGGTTTGTACTTATTTTCCATTTATTTATTTTTTGCCTTTAATCCATTAATTAATTTAATCAATAAACTCTCCTTATTTTTAACATATTACCTTCGATTAATAAATTATCTTACTTCAAATTGATGAGTTACTCTACTTATAAATCGATGAATTATTTAATTAATAAATTATTTAATTTTACTTTAAAATTTTGTTTGGTCAATAAATCACTTTAATCAGTACATTACTTTATTTTAATCAATTACTTTACCCTTTTAATCAATGAATCAAAGTTTTACTTTCTTTTTACTCAAAGATTTACTGGATTTTTATCAGAGCATTACTTTACTTTTATTCAAATCAATTTAATGTTAATTGAGGAGTTACTTGGTTTACCCCATGACTTTCTTTAGTTTACTCAACGAATTAGATTACTGTTAAGCAACGAATTTACATCATTTAGCTTTAATCATTAAATTAATTTAGAGAAAATGAATTATGTCAATTTTGCTCAATAATTATTCTAGTCAATTTAATTTAATCAATGAGTTATTTATCTTTAACCAATAATCAATAATTTACTCGAATCAATGAATTACTGATTTAATGACGTTATTATTTTATTCCGAAATGTAAATTCGATTTAATCATACCAATGATTTTTATTTAATTTATTTCAAATTATTAATCCAAATTAGCTATATCAACGACTTCAATTTAATTTATTCCCGTACTCTTTCCCTTTAATAGGCCATAGGCGCATATTGTGTTTATATTATATTTAATGAGTGCCCACTGGACTACTCGGTGTGATGATTTTGAGCTGTGTGTGAGATAATTTAGGTCGATTTTACAGAAATGAGAAACGAGGAAGCAGCCAAGAAACTTCTTCCTTATTTCTCGTTTCATCTATACGGATAGTATTGACGTTCCAACCCTGCGTTCCGCACGCCGGGTCTTCACGGGCACAGATCATTGGCGATATTCCACGCACTTACACGAATCTGAATTGTATGTAGAGTTTATTTACTTGCGATAGGTGTTGGCTGTGGGCCGGAAAAATTTCGACAGATTAATTAATATTAGTAAATGCATGAAAAACAATTTTAATATTATAAATATTTATTAACATATTAAATAATCAACATACAAAATTACTTGTCCAATAAAATCATAAAAGCATAAAAATGCATCTCCCCCCACGCCGACATCCAAGCAGAGCTCTACCGAGGTTGCGAGGATGTGACGTGGAGAGAGAGCTCCAAATAAACTAATTCTCACCTAAAAGTAAGTTCTAAATATAGATTTGCAAACAAAATTCTAGATCAAAAATGATTTTTAAAAAATGTTTTCAAAAATGGTTAGTTTAAATGTGAAAATGGATTGGTATTTATACCTATTTTCTGTCCCTAACCTCGCGTGTTAATTTTGATGTAGTAAAACAAAATTCGACCTTGTTATTTTCTAGTGTATTCTAATCTTTAATTTTATTATTTTTCAATTTATTTTAATAATTTTTCATTTAGAATTTTTATTGAATTATTACTAATTCAAATCTTTCGATTTAAGTTTCATTTTCATGAACTTTTATTACTTTATCAATTTTGTCGAATTTGTTGTGTTTTCTTGTTATATATGTGTTGGTATCGTGCGGATCTTGGTGCGTTTTGTTATTATTTTAATTTATTTTTATGTTTATTATTTTATATTTAATTCTCTTTTTTCTCATATTTGATAGGGTTTACTTGATGTTTCAATAGGTTTTATTTTAAATTTGCTTGTTATATTTGCATGTGTGTTACCGATCCATTTAAACATTTCTCAAGGCCGTTTGTGTTCTGGCCCAACATAAAACACTCGGGGGTCCATAAAATTGCGACCCGCAATTTCAATTGATTTTTCAAAATAATATATACATTTCATTTTCAACATTCACATTCATAAAAATATATACGGTAAAGTTGATCATCAAGATAAAGATGGACTTAAGGTCCGGCTACTGTACGTAATCAAATAACAATTGTATATTTCAGTTATAATATCAATGTGAATCAGTATGAGTTAGTAAAATCAGTTCAAATCAATGTATATCAGTTATATTTGGTTTCGAATGAATCACTGACGGCTTGGGTTTCACTTTCGAGCTGGATTTCTCTTTGGGTTGATCTTGAAGGGTGATTGATGGAAATCTGCGAGAGTTTTGAAGTTTCGTTAATTTGATTGGTATTTCGGATTTGGTTGATTATTCTTCTGAATTTTTGAATCGGGGTATTTTGCCTTTGTTTGTTTTTTGTTAGGCCGAGGATGAGACAACATATTAAGAGTATCATGTTGGATGTTATACTAATTGGTAGTATAAGCTCTATTGATAGAATTGTTGTACTGGGTTCGCTTTTCTGTTCAACTTGTTTTCCTGGTTGCTTTGTGATTGACAGGACGATTTTTTGAATTTCTTGGATTGGTTTATTATTGGGATTCGCTTTGGCTTTTCTTTGAATTTGTCTGGTTATAATTTCTAGGGTTTTCTTTATCTCTCGGTTCTCATTTTTTCTATTGGTTATCTCTTCATTATTTTTCAATAGGATTTGTACCATTGCTTGGGTTTTTTCGATATTCTGTTTTAATTCGTCTTTGTTCTCTTTCGTGGGGCATTGCATACATTGGAGGTTTATTTGTTGACATTCCTCGTTGTCGGGGTTTCTGCAAATTTCTTTGAAATCAGCACAGGTGCTGTCTTCTCTTCTGAAGGGTTGGGTTTTCTCGCATTTCTCCAACGGGTTTTCAGTATTACACTTTCTTATCACTACCATTATCACTGTCATCCATAACGTTTGGCTTGTGATTTTCATTTCTATCATATATCAATCAATTTCGGCGGGTACTTGGGTTGGAATTTCCGTCGGATATAACGGCATGAGCAGGATTGGTGGTCGGTTTTGTAAAGTATTTATCTCTTCACGCAAGGTGTTTGATATTTGTATCTTCTCATTCGGCGTTTTCCGTCAGTTCTTCTACTTGCGTTTCCAATCGATGCGTATTTTCCAACGCTTTTAATTTTTCAATCTCTTTCCTCAGATTCTGCTCATTTTCCTCATACCCTTGCTTTATCGTTTTTATTTCTACTTCAACTTGTCCTTTTAACTGTTCATTGACTTCGAGTTGATGCCTCAACTGAATCTCTTTAAATACTGCAACTCCTCGGTGTCCATTCACCTCCTGTTGGAGTTCAGTTATTTTCTCGTTTAATTGTTGGTTTTGTTGTTCTTCGTCTGTGAGTTGCTTTCTCGTTTCTGTTGCTCTCTTATCCATTTCATTGAATTGTTGTTCGTATTCCTTTTCGTGTCTCCTGAGCCTTCTTATTGTGCCTAGTCTGGCTCGTTCATGGTATTCCATTGTTCGGATTTGTTCGTTCAGTTCCTCAATTGTTTCTTTCTGCACTTCGACTTGTTCCCATAGCTCCCAATCTTCGGTATTTAGTATCTTTTTGGGTAACAGTCTTATTTCTTTCTTGGCTTCCTGATACTGGTCCTTCCATTTTCTTGCTTCTAGTTTGATCCACTTTTCCATGTTTTCCGTTTTTATTTGTTGTGCTTGTCCCTGTTTAAGAGTTCTTTCTTGCTCTATTAGCATCTCCTTCATTCTAGTTTGTTGCCATACTATTTCGTGATCTTGTTTTTGTATATGCTCCCATTGCATCGCATTCTCGATTCTCGACAACTTATACTTGTCTTTCCACTTTCTTGCTTCTCCTGTTGCTTGGATCACCATTCTTTCTTGTCTGTCGTCTTTAGGCTCTCTTATTTTTCTTGATGGTTTTGGCCCTTGATTTTTCAGTTTGTTGATTTCTATCTTCGCGTTCTCCCATTTGGTTTTGTAGGCTCTTGTTCTATCTTCCTCTTCGGCTATTTGCTGAATATAATGTCTGATACGTGATTCCCAATTACTTCTAGATTGTTCTCTGTCCTCTGTCCATTTGGCTTTCCAATGAAGTGCTTGACGTTTTGCCCATTTTTTGCCTTATTCCATACTTGTCCTCTTGGTCTTCTCTATTCGGTATTGAGTGCTAATTTGTCCAATTTCTTCCTGCATTTGCTGTATGATTTTATAGTCTCCTCTCCTTCTTCTTGTATCTCTGCTTCTTTATCCTTTATTACCTCTTGCAATCTTTCTATTTCACTTTGTTGATCCTGCTTCTCTTGCTCTAGGGCTCGTATCTCTTTCCTTTGGTTTTTTATTCTGGTTTAGTTCTGCATAAATTCCTTCATCAGTTCCTCTTCTCGTTCTTAATACGTTTTCTCCTGGATAAGTTGTCCTTTGTTCTATTTGTTTTCCCCACTTTTCTCTCATAATTTTCGTTTTTAAAGTCTCTTGTACTAATTCCTCTTCTGCGATTAGTAGCATTTCTTTTAGTTGCAGCGTTCTTTGTCTCCATAGTTCTACTTCTTCACTTGGTACTTTTATTGATTCTGTTTGATCTTTCAGCCTCTTTTATTAGTTGTTTTTCTGTCTCGTTCAGGTTCATCATTGTTTTCTGAATATTAATATCGATTATTCTCTCTTTTCAATTATATCAACATTTTATCATAATTTACATCATCAACTACGTCGTATCTCATATTTTGTGATTTTTGATTTTTATAATTTTTTTTTTTTTTTTTTATTTATCTTTATTTACATTTTTACACGTTCCTCTCGTTTTTATTTACTGATCAGCGAAACGGAATCCTTTGTTCCGCCCGTTGATCGGCTTTCTACACACTGGACATATATCGACTTTTAACCCACATGCTTCACATGTGACCATATGTCCACAAGGAGTATAAATTATTTCAACATGTTTTTGCCACATGTTACGCATTGGTGCTGTTCTAAAATAGCTTCTTTTATCATTGATTTTTCCCGATTCTCTTCAGGTTTCTCTTGGTATCGTTTGATTGCTCGGATTATTGCTTGTGTCGAGTCGTACCATTCCAAATTATTAGCTAATCTTTCTTTGATTATTTTTCTCATTTTTTGAGTTTCTACTCCTGATAATAACATTATGGTTCTCGTTTTTGGTCGATCTAAGATATCTTCCACTTGTTGGTTTGTAATTATTACTTCTATGTTCTTTGACTCTTTTTCTTGTTTATGCATACATTTTCCTTTATGTTTTAGCTTTTTTGACATTCTGATCTGGTATTGGTTGTTGATTTTTGCATCCTTCGCACATTATTCATCTTGCTGTTTGACAATATCCTTGACTCGCGAATTCTGCTGCTCTTGGATTTCCTTTGAAAGTTTTAATTCTCTCCTCGAATGTTCTCTTTATGGTCTCTTTTTCCCATATTAGTTCTGCTGGATCTTCGAAGCTCTTTATTATCGTTATTTTTTTTCGCCTCCCTTTTCATCTTTGTCTACTTCCGATTGTCGAAGTCCTTCCAATCTGTTTATCGCTTAGTTTCCGACGTCGATATTAATTCTAAATGGGCAGGTTGAAAATTTCCTCAGGTGTTCTCGTTTTGCTGTTTCCCCTTTCCCCCAATGCGAAAGTCTTCCTTGACAATAAATACAGGTAACTTCATCTGGTAGTTCGGGGGTTCCTGAGAAAAAGAATCCTTGTGCTGCCATCTCTTTACTTTGTCGGTCAGTAAATACTTTGTTGTCTTTGAATGTTAGGTATCTTTGGTCCTCTTTTCTCAATTGTTCGTGTTTTACTCTTCTCTGTGAGTAAATTACTTTCCTCATTTTCCAAGGTCGTCCGGTTGTGTCGAAACTGGTATAATGCTGAATTGCGATTGTTAAGGTTTTGATTTTCTCCTCTTCTTCTGGTTTTTTCCATAGTCTCGTCCATATCGAATCTGGTCCTTCTCTCATCTGTACTGTTATCTCTTCGTTGATTCCGCTTGTCATCTAAATATCGTCATTATTTTTGAATTTTTGTTTTTCTGATTTTTCTGATTATTTGTAATTTTTTGATTTTTATTTGATTTTTATTTTATTTACATATATTTACACTTTCTTTTTCTCTTTACAACGTCTTGTCTGGCTTCTCCACTTCTAATTTTATATACAAATTATCTTCTCGCAAGAATCCTTCTCCTCTTAATCGTTGTTGCGGATAAAAACGTGGTGTACCAATTGCTGTATTCCAGTCGGTTGTTGGTCTTCCCATCTGTGGTTCATTTCCTGTTCTGATTGGGTTGCGATAATCCTCTTGTCCTTTCATTGTTAATATCATATTTTGTTTGAAAGGCCATGTTAATAATTCATCATAATCTCCCTTTCCTACTCTGACGAAGACACTGATATGGGTGCCTGTTGCATTTCCATCTCCATTTGGATATAATTTAATACCCAATTTATATCCATTCTCCCAACTATATATTGGTGGACTGTCTAGAATTCTATGTGTTCCATCTTTTGCTCTCTGGAGTTTCTCCGCGAATTCGGTTATTTTCCATATAAATGGTGTTGTAAGATGTTTTCTGGCCATAGAGCTGTTTGTTTCTAATTCCTTTAGGCTGTTGGTCATCTGTTGCATTTTCTTTTCCATTTCGACCATTTTTTTTGAGTGTATTTCCTTGGCTTTTCTCAAAGTTCCTTCTGGACTCTAATATTTCCTTATTAGTGCCTTTTGTGCATCATTTTCTGTTCGTAGGCTTTTTACTTCCCCATGCCAACATTCCTATCGTTTTCATCATGATCTCGGTATGCTCGATGCTGTTTTCTATCATATGTTTTTGCATTTCCGCAATTGGTAGTTGTGTTTGGCAATTGAATAACTCCAACGGACATTTGACTGGTTTGCCGCTACATTCGTTCCAATGTTCTTTTAATTTGACTTTATCTCTCTTGTCGCAGTTGTTTGTGCATATTCCTTCGTATAGATCGCATATTTGTTCCTCTTTTGGATTCCGATGTTCCATTTCTATTTTTATCCATTCGTCGATAACTCCACAGAATTCGCATTTTTCCTCTCTCTTGATGCACACTTTATGGTGTTCTTTCATAGTCTTTTTCGTTGCGATGGTTTGACATTTTTCGCATAATGTTTCGTTATATTCACATTCATTTGTGTGACTTTCGGCTTCCTTCATAAGTCCTTTCCATTCGCATTCTTTTACTCGGCATTGAACTAATAGATTACTGATCTCTTTGTTGGTGGCTTTATCCATTGTTGTAGGGTCTTCATCTCTTTCAATCGTTTCGTCACATCCAGAGCATTTTAACATTTTTGCTTCTATAACTTTTATCGTACAATCTGTACATATTCTGCATCCGCATTTCGTCTGTCTCGCTCCAATCAGTAATTCTTTGCATTTGCAACATTTTAGTCTTTCTTTTATATCGTTCACCACTCTAATTTTATTTTTCATTATTCGTCTCGTAGCTTCGGATAGATTCTCGTTTCCTCTAATTCTCTCGATGATTGTCTGCATATCTACAAAAATTCTCAATTACTTGACGTTGCTTTACTTCTGTCGTTTTATTTATACATATTTACAAGGTACGCTTTATTTTTACTCTACTGTTGAATCCGGTTCTGGGGTGAATTCTGGCATCGATGCTATCCATTCCACCCAACTTGCTGGATCTACATGCTGCTGGCTGTTACGTAATCTTCTAATTTCATCAGCTTGCCATCTAATTTGATCTGCTAATTGTTCATTTATTCTCTGTAATTGTAGTATAGTTCTCTGTTGCTCTTCCAGTCTTATGGCTTGTTGTAGACCTCTGTTCACACTTTCCGTTAATACTAGATGAGTATTTGTCCACTGGGTTTGCGCATTGTTTGTTATTAGTGTCATTAATTCACATTGTCGTCTCCATGTTGCCTCGATTCCTTGATCTTGGTATATTCCATGATCCAATTCTACAATCTCTATAGGTACATTGGCAGCTGCTGGTTGTTGTATTACTTCTGTGAATGGTGGTATTCTAACTTGGTTTTGTTGATTCACGTTATTCGGATCCATCTGTTGATTATAATACGTCATTAATTCATCGGCATTCATTTCTGTTTAATTACTGTTTCTGACGCATTTTATACAATATTTATATAAATATACATATTATTACTACTATTATACTACATAATATTTTACACTATATACAACGTCTCTTCTTTGTTTTACACCATCGTCTCCGGGGACTCTATACGTAATGTCCGTATATCCCCGTATTTCTCATTCGTTATCTGGTATATATCAAATTCATTTGACCCTTGTTGTGCTTCGATAATGGGCGGTTCTTTTAACCAGAGTCCGCTTGTACTGGAATTTCCTATGATCTCATATTCTTCTGTTCTCTCTGCATCGTATTGTCCTAATTTGATACCGTAGTTGAATTTTTCTACTACCGGCCATAATCTTCTCTTCGTTGGTTTCTTTCTGCATTTAATAGTTCTCACTAGTTGGATTATTATCAGCATCACTACGCTGCTTACTACTGCCGTTGTTATCCAAATCATCTTTATCGTGTGACTCGTTTCATTAGGCTGCATGGTTGTGTTTTCTCTTACATTGGTTGTCTCCATTATTCTTTCTTTTGGTTGTACATTTGTAAGTGCTTTCTGGACTTGTAATGCTTCGTGAATTGAAAGGTAGCTGTTGTCCATGAGCATTCCTTTTTTCCATGTTTCGTTATTTGTTTTTCTCTCAGATTGATCTGTCGCATTTGACTTGGGTGGTTTCCTTGTTATCGTTCTCCAATGTTCATGAGTTCTTTTTTGGATATTTATTACATATTTTCCAAGTTTTCTTTTCGTCGGGATGCGATACTTTTGATTCTTTATAGTTTTGCTTGTTTCGCATTGGATTCTTTTGTTTACTGTTTCATTTCCTTTGGGTTCGTATACGCAGATTTTTGTAATAGGTTTTTCACCTGTGTTCTCAATTAGTATTTCCTCTTCATCTGCCGCATTTGATTCTATATTTATTATTACCGCTTTGCTTTCTCTGATCTGACGTTGATACGGTTCCTCTCTTGTTTCTTTTTCTGGATGCTTTGTCGTAGTTGATTCTAGTAACTTTCTTGTTATTGATTTCCAGTAATCATCTCTTCCTTTCTGAACGTGTACTATATACTTTCCGCGTTTTCTTTTAGTTGGGATGCGGTATTTTTGATTTTTGATATCCTCATTTGATTGACATTTAATTCTTTCGTTCATCGTTCCGTTCTTTTTAGTCTCGAATATACAGACTTTTGTAATGGGTTCCTTTCCCATATTTTCGACTATTATCTCTTCTCCACTCCTTGGGTTTGATTCTACTTTTATTATTATTTCTTTGTTCTCTCGTGCTCGACGTTGATATGGCTCTTCTTTTGGTGTTGTGAATTTTTCTCCCAGGGTTTTGGCTAATGTGCAAGTTATTATTATGTCGTTGTTGGCACATATTATATATTCTGCATTGCCCTCTAGACTATCCCATTCGTATTTCTTTCCTGCTTTCATATTCATTTTCCAACAATCGATAATTTTGTTTTGTATACATACTTGTTCAATTGTTTCTATTCCTCTATTTAATATTCGTAATTTGCCTATCCCTGGCTCTACTTGGATTTTTACGTTCCTATCTTTTGTAGCATCTCTACATACATTTTTGGTGGTCTGACATGATGATGAGTTTTCGGATCGTATTTCCATCTTTCCTGGTTTTCCTATTGAGTCGAATTGACAACTTATGCTTGTATTCATTGTCAGTTGTAAGCATATTCCTTTACTTGAAATTCCTTTATCGTTTATTGTTCGTATTCTGAACGATTATATTTCTTTCATGGTATTTTCATCAGCTTCCGTTAACTTGATGGACGTAATCAATATCATTATTTTTTGTAGCAGGGTCGGTCGGTTTTGATTTTTTCTTTGTTGTAGTATCTTTTTATTATGTACCAGCATCCCTTGGTTTTGTTTTCTCTCGTTGTTGTTGTTGTTCGATTGTTGACGTTCCTTGTTGAATGATCCCTTTTTCTCTTGCTGTGCGGGTTTATTCTCGTCTTCAGTATTTGGTCTAGTGTTTTGATCATTTTGGTTTTGCTGCGGTCACTACCTCCTTTTTCATTGTTATTTCCATCCGGGGTTTCCTTTGAAATGTCGTCCTCGACATTTATTATTTCAATTATTTCCTCGTATACTTTTATTATTCTTGCTTTTATATCGTCCATCTCTTTTATCTCTTGTTTGCTCGCTTGAAATCTTATTTGCTTTCGATGCCATCTGTGTATTATCATTAATAGTTGTTCCTTTCTATCTCCGATTCGTATTGCTTCTTTTGGATGATTGGTGAATTTCAGTCCTTCCCATTTCAACATTGCTTTTATTGTCTTTGTAAATGGATAGTGAGCATATATTGTTTCTTTTAATAGGACGTTTCTGTTTCTTACCATATAGTTTAGGTCGAATACTTTAAGTGGTGAACCTTCATAGGTCCATTTCATCAGATTGGCTGCTGCTTCATCTTGTTTGGCGTCTATAGCTTCCCATAATGTTTGAATTGTTTTTCCCATCATTTCTCTTTCTCTAATTGTCGCGTTGGTGGTTATAAATTTTATTGCACTTGCTTGTCTTGATTTCAGTGCATAATGTAGTACATTATTTTCTCCCTTATCTTTTTCTTTGAACGATGATCCTGTTTTTAGTAGTTCTCTCAGAACTGTTGTAGAAACATCTGCTGCAACTGCGAACAATAATGGTGTTTGTCCCTCTTCGTTTGGTATATTTGAGGTGTGTCCGCATTTCTGCATGAGTTGGATTATATCTATTATCCATTGGGTGTTTCTGTGTTGTACTGCAATTTGTAAAGGTACGTTTCCTTCTACATCTGCCATGGTGAAGATCATGGGTATACTTTCTTTGATGCGATCCATTTCTGGTGGACTTCTAGCTCTTTTAGCGTAATCCATTGCGATTTTCCCCGCTTTGTTTATTATTCTCATCCATCCTTTCCCTTCGACCCATTCTGGCATTATTTCTCTGATGGCTTTTTGCTATTGCATCCATCTTGTCTACATTATCTTGGGTCGCGTTTAGAGTTATTTTAGCTTCATCGGGTTTAGGTTCTTCCGCAGTGTTATTTGCTGTCGCTTCTATTTTTCGACTCATCGTTAGTCCGTTTATACTCAGTTGTTGGGTTTGTGATCTGGTTTGCATACCTCGATTCTCCGGTTCCTTTGTTATTGTTCTCGGTATCGCTTTGCATCTGCTCACGTTTACGTAGATGGGTCTAGTGAGTGGGTTATTGACCAATTTAACTCGAGCATTGTTCTCGTTAACATACATTATCTCATTTGGTCCTTTACCACTCCTTTGTAATTTTTTGGCTACTCCTGGGATAATTTCTGGCGTTGCAATTATTACCCAGTCTCCAACCTGAAAATTATGCTCAGACAATTCTTTATCCATCCTTTTACGTCCTCTCCAATATTTGGCCAGTAATATTTTTGGCGCAGTCTTGCTTCCGTCTTTTTTGCTGACATGTGTCCTCCAAGTTTTCCATCGTGGTATTGCATTAATACCTCTTTTCGTCTACTCTCTGGTAAACACATGAGTCGTTTTTCGCCATCCATTAATAATAACCATCCCTTCTCTATGGTATATCGATGTCTATGTTTTTCCATATGCTCTCTTAATTTACTGTTATTGTCGAAAATTTTCACATCGTTAGTTTTCATGAATTCGATTATTGTTTTCAACTCATCGTCTTCTTTCTGCTCGTTTCTCAATTTTGTGAAATCAATATCTTCTGCGATTATCATACATATTCGTCTCACATCATGATCCATTAGTTCCTCAAATACAAATCTTGACATACAATCTGCGTTGGCGTTGGCCTTTCCTGATTTGAATTTGATATATGGTGAGTATTCTTGCAACTGCATTGCCCATCTCATCAATCTGCTAGAGGCTTCTTTGTGTTGGGCCCAACCATACTAATGGTTGGTGATCTGTAGTGATATATATCTCGTGACCCCCATAATAAATATTTGAAGTGTTTAATAGCTTGAATTATTGCTAATGCCTCTCTTTCAGTCACCGAGTAATTCTTTTCATGTTTCTTGAATGTTCAACTGTAATATCCAATAACTCGTTCTCTTTTCTCGTCATCCCATTGTCCTAGGACTGCTCCAGATGCATATCCACTTGCGTCTGTTGCTAACAAAAATGGTTTCTTAAAATCTGTGTGTACGAGTATTGGTGCTGATATCAGTTTGTCTCTGAGTGTTTCAAAGGCTGTTTGTTGTTCTTTTTCCCATATAAACGGGGTATCTTTTTTGGTTAATTCTTGTATTGGTTTCGCAATGGTTGCATAACTCTTGATAAATTTTCGGTAGTATCCACACAAGCCTAAGAATTCTTGCACCTGTGTGACTGTTTTTGGTACTGGGCAATTCTTTATCTTTTCGATGTTTCTTGGGTCTGGTTCTTTGCCTTTTGCCGACACAATGTGTCCTAAGAAGGTGACTTTTTCCTTTGCCCAATCGCATTTTGATGGTTTCAATTTTAATTTCCATTGTCTTAGTCGAACGAATACATTTCGGATATCTTTTAAATGTTGCTCGAAGGTGCTAGAATAAATCAATAAATCATCAATATATACCATACATTGTTTGATGCCGTGAGTTACAAAGTTCATACATCTCTGGAATGAAGCCGGTGCGTTAGTTAATCCAAAAGGCATTTTCTTGAATTGGTATAGGTCTTTTCCGATTGTAAAGGCAGTTTTCTCTCTGTCCTCCTCTTTGACTTTTATTTGCCAATAACCACTTTTTAAATCTAGCGATGTAAAATAAGCTGCTCCGTGTAACGTTTGTAACATCTCGTTTATATCCGGTAACGGGTATGTATCCCGTTTTGTTACCGCGTTGAGTCGTCGATAATCTATACAGAATCGTTGTGTTCCGTCCTTTTTCTTTACCATGACCACTGGGAATTGCCATGGCGAGCAACTTGGTTCGATTACTCCTGCGTCTAACATCTTTTGCACTTCTTTTTCTGCTACTGATTTTTGAGCTTCTGCCAGCCGATATGGCCGTAGTGTTATTTGGGTATCATCCGTTAATGGTATCGTGTGTTGCGTCACGTCGCTTGTACCGAGGTCTAAGTCAGATGCTGCAAATATATCTTTAAATTCCATTAGCAGTTTTTGTAATTGTTCTTTCTCAGTTTCGTTTAGTAGCTGACTATTGATTGTCCATAATTCTTCCTCAGTTCCTTCAGTTTTTGTTGCTGGGAGTTCAATGTCCATCATCGGCGTTAGTTTTCCCAATCTTTCGTTTTCGTAGATGACTTTATCTTCCTCGTCAAAATTTGTAATGTTGATTGGAATTTCATTTTTGTCGTTTACATACACTATTTCTCTGGCTAGCGGTAGTTCTTTCTTTTTCTCAAATTTGTGATTAGGTTCGAAAATCATTTCACCTCTGGTTTCATCGTTTACTTTTACGTAGCAAATCATTTGTGTGCGCCCTGGCACTACTATTTTCTCTGAGCATCTCACTTCTGATTTCAACATACATATTCGTCCGGTTTTATCTCTCAACTCCATTGATCCTAGATCGATTATTATTTCCTTTAATAATTCTGGCATGAGATCTGTTCCAATTATACAATCTGCGCTCAGTCTCCTGATGACTGCTAAATAAGTATTGATTTTTACGTTTTTATATTCGATTATTGACCAGATCTTTCCGATGACTGCTACCGATTCTTTGCTGCAAGTTATTACGTCCATGTTAGCTTCTTCTATACGTGGCCACAATTTTCCGGGTATTTTATCCATTTTTATTGCTGAGATGTTTGCTCCGGTATCAATCATTGCTTTAATCTCTACTCCATTTATCTCTATGGGTACCGTTAGTGTTGGTCCAGCTAGCGTTTGTAACATAGCTATGGTTCGAGTTTCTGGGTCTTGATCCACACTTCTCGATCTTTGGCTAGTTCTTGGTACTAAGTCTGCCCAATTTGGTTCGTAGGGTGTCGGATAAATGTTTCGTAGGGTTGTTGGTCTTGGTATTGGTACGTGCCTTTCTACCGGCGTATTTCTCTCGGCTAGTTTCGTTGTTTTCTTTAAACATTCGTATACTGGTGGTGGATGATTATAATGTCCACTATGTCTTGTCTTTCGGTTTTCCCATTGTTTGAGTTGCTCTTGAGTTAACATCTGTGTTCCTCCCTGGTTTTCATCATTGTCGCTGTTATCGCTGCTATCATCTTTGAAGTTCATCCATCGTTTCCAGTTGCTCGTTTTCTGTCGCTTCATTCTGGTTTTCTCGGCTTCTAATCTCATTATTGCTTTAAATTTTCGTCCAACTTCTTCATCGGTACCATTCATTTTAGTTAGAATTCCTACCAGTCTCTTTATCTTGTGAATATCTTTTGAGTGTCCATGTAATACCATTGTTTTTGCTAAAAACGGTAAGAATCCAATTGCCATTTTCCAGTTGATTTTTCTCTCTCTTTTGTATATGTCGAAACATGCTAACATTTGTGTTAGGATTACTCTTACGATTTGAATGATGAGTATTATTCCTAAAATTCCTGCCATCATTTGTGCGAAGATTAAGAATCTTCCCCACATGGCTTTCATCATATTTGCTGTAGCATGTTGAAAATGGTCTGGTGATAACAACAATTCGTAGTTGGGTTTTTCTCCATAGTTGTTACCTCCCGTTATTGTCACAATATTGGACAGTATTGCTTGTCTTTGTGCTGGAAATAGTAAATGTTCTCTAGCTCGTTCCAGATCCTTTGTTTGGTATATTCCACTTTGTGATATATCCACTGGTTTGAATTCTGCTTCGCTGCCCAATTCTGTAAGTCCAAATATTTTTGGCGGTGCTATTATTACTCGAGTCGGAAATTGTAACCAACTTCCATCTCTTATTTCGAATAATGGTCCATATACGTTACTGCAACTAAACATATTAGGTACGAATTTTTCTGGATTTATCATCCTTGTTACTGGTTGAGCGAATCTGATTTTTCCTTTATGCATTATTTCTAACTCGTTTATGCATTTATCTCTTGGAATTGTTGAATTCTCTGGCAGTTTCGCGATTGTCTTTTCGCATTTATACGTGTACATAACTTCTCCAACGATTCTTCCAAAATATCCTTCCTGGAGTGGTAATAGTGGAATTGCGTTATCTGGATTCGTGATTGCCATTGCTAACTTTGTTTTTAATATTTCTCTGTTCAGGATACAGTCATTTTTAACCAAATCGTAGTATATTTTTTCTGTTGATGCCAATTCTTTATGATATAAGAAATCCATCTTGTTATTTATGTACAGATATAGTTTTACATCCTTGGGGTCTATCTGTGCTTTTGCGTTCGGTATTGCTGTTCGCGATAAGAATATTCCTTTATAATTTGTACTAGCTACCATTTCGTCACATTTGCTCACCATTCGTCCTTTTATGAATCTCATTCCGATAGTAGTATCAGTTGATATTACTACCGTTGGCGTGACCTCTGATCCGATAGTTGTGGTAATTGTTGGTTTTCCGATTCTTCCGGTTCTCCGTAATTCGTCCAGTGCGTTTTTTTGCGTGTTGGTTTCCGTTTCACTGTGCACTCGTCCTTGCACTTCATCGAATATTGCGCTTTTTAATAAGGTGAGTCTACAAGTTCTGGTATCGGCGTGATATACGATCGTTGACATTCCCGTGTTACATGATCTATCCGTTGCTAGACATTGAGGGTACTTTTTCATTGCTTGTGTATCTGGATCAAAATATCCTTGGTATTTCTCCAACTTTACTTGATAGCTTTCGATCACTACTACTCCTTTGACTAATTGATTTAGTAGAGTGTACTCTCCTTCTTGACACGTTCCGTCTCCAGCCGTTATTCTCCCCGCAGCGTATATTCGGGTAGTTTTTATCTTTCCTTCCTCGGCTGCTACATTTACTCGTCCAGCTATTGAGATGCGTCCTGTCGTGAATCCTTCTTTACATTCGCTCCGCGTTATCGAAACCACTGTTGTTTCCGTTCCAGCTTCTATAATTGTTGAATGTGAATGATTTCCACAATGAAATGCCACAATTTTCCTTGTTACTGAACATTCCTTGATTTCCGTTTTAATGAAGTCTACCTCTTGATATACATTATATGATACTGCTGTGGCTGTTGTCTGTAATTTACCGGGGTTTGCTGCTTTGCACTCTTCTGTTTCTTTTAATGAGTATTTATCACCAATTTTTATGTTGTCGCAGTCATATACCACAAATGGTTCTACTCCTTTTATGCACATCATCCATATGAGTATTGTAGTGATTATCGTATTCATCCCTTTCTGGCTGTTTTTGGATCGCTTGCGTTAATCGTCGTCTCGAACTCCGTTAATAACTCTTTCAACTTTGTTTGCATCATCTCAGTTTGGTCATCTTTACTTACCAAATTTATAAAGGCTTGCCATCCACCTTGAGTTAAGATGAATGGTTCGATTACTTTCCTGATAATATCCGTTATTGCGAATTCATATCCGTTTGGGTTGTATCTTGGAGTTCGCTTTCTGTATATTGCTATTGTATTATACATCAAATAGGCCATTCCTACCAAATATCTGTTTGGGTCGTCTGATCGTTTTGTTAGGTGGTTTATTATCAATAGCAATTCCTCTGGATCTTTGGTTGTGGTTCGTACTTTGTTATCCATTATTTTATTTATTATTGGCTTTATTGCTGCCCAAAGCTGTTTCGCTTCTGTTCCGATCTTATTGAGTCTCAAATTTCTCTTTATTTCTGGATTTGCTAATCCCAGCATATTGGTTATTAGTCTGTTGATCCACTTTGCTCCTTGTTCTTGGCCTTTTAGTTTTCCTTGTAACAGCTTCGTCACTTGACTGAGCTTGTTTAGTTTCGTTGTCAGTTGATCCATCTGTATTTGCTCTTTAGTTTTCCTTTCTGGAGCTGGTTTATCAATTTTCGGTCGTCCTCTGGATTTCTTTTCCATTGCCGTACCTGTTTCTTTTTGTTTAGGTTGCTCATCTGTCGTTTCTCTGGATGTTGTAGCTCCTCGTTCATTTATCCAGTTGTCCCATTCATCTCCTGTCGAGTTTCGGCGTCTCCTCTCTTTCCTTTTATTTTCCTCTTCAGTATCTGGCTCTATTATTTCTACTGGTTGCCTCTGAGCGCATACTAGCTCGTCTAGTTCATCTGTTGTCATGTCGTTTTCGTTTTCTGTCATGAACAAATCTCTTGATTCCGGTATTCTCCTGGTTGTTTCCTCATCCACAATATCATTAAGGTCATTTAGTATCTCTTCATCTCCTGTTGTGATGACGATTACTTCATCTGCGGCAGGTGGAACTTCTGGCGTATTTAGACTCTCTTGTCGCCCTATTGGCGTTTTCGTTTTGATTTCTCTTTTGTTGAGTTCTCTACCTGCAATTTTTGCTACCGTTAATATATTTATTAACCCCAGTTGCATTTGTGTAACTCCTATCTCGAGGTCGTCATCCAGTGATCGTCCTTCGTATTGTAGGTGAAAAGGCAATTCATACGGTATTCGCTTTTTTACTTCACTTACCTTGGCAGTGATATAAAATTCTCTTTCAATTGGTTCGAAATCTGGTTTCATAATTTTTAAACTATACTTCTCTATCGTTTCGGCTGCCCATTCGGTGTGTTTCCATTTTCGGATAATTTCTCGGAATTGCTCTGGGTACCACGCATACATTCTTCGGTATTCCTCTATTTCTTTTACAATATTTCGCAGGTTCTCTACTCTGTTGCAAGAATCGATTATCCATTTTGCCAAATCTGTTACAGTTCGTCTTTGATTCTTTGCTCCGGTTCTCAATATCGCTGCTAACTCTCTACACTTTTGCGTTTCTGTTAATCTTGTTAATCCTTCCTCTACACGATCATCCATATCTGTGGGCAAGTATCTCGTTCCTGGAATTCGTTTTTCGAGTACACTGATTCGCGGTCTCGCTTGTTCTTGTTGGATTCGCAATTTCATTTCTCGTTCCGTTTCTACTTCGATTGTAATATATATCGTATCATCTTTTACGAATTGAGGTGTCACATGTTTTTTCAGTAGAAACTGTGGTACTCCTCCTGCAACATTTTCGGTGGATTTAGGCTTCTGACTTATCATAGATCTTGGATCTACTCCCAATTTTTCGCTGTGTCGCTCTTCCCATTTTCCGGGTTTAGTGATTGAAATTATGACTTTTCGATTAAATGGCCACTCTAACATTCCGTCATATCTGCCTCTTGCTAATAGAAAATACACTGATAGATATTTTCCTTTTCCTACCCCATCTCCGTTTGGGTACACTCTCAATTTCATCCGGTATCCTCCGATTTCTGTATAGAACTGATGACTTGTGATACCGATGATTTTCTCTTCCTCAGCCGATTTTACTAATTTCCGCCTCATCCACCTATTTTCCATGTGTATGGGGCTTAATCGAGCTCTATCATCTTTTTTCCTCGTCTTCTCGGTTGCCATTCCATTTCGTTTATCATCTCCTCTGGTAAATTTTCGTATGGCTCATCTTCATATAACTCTAAGGTTGTTTCGTTAGCTGCGTCTTCTGGCGCTTCTCCTGGTACGTATTCTCCATTTTGGGGTTCGAGTCTCTTCGTTTTCCATTCCACTCTTTTGGTCCTTTCCGTCATACACCTTTTTCCATGGTGTTGAACGGCATCGTGAATGCGTCTATTGGGTTGCAATTTGTGCTCACTTCGCATCTTGTCTCCAATAATCTGGTAGAATGGTTAGTATCTGATCCATTTTTCTTTTCCAGTTCCTCTTGAAATTCTTGAATTTGTTGTTCCTTTTTTGTCGTATTTTTTCCTCCTCTGTTCATCCATAGCTATGATATTAATGGTTTGTTCGTCTTCCCATATACCTAAATTCGTATATCGGGGTTCGTTCCGTGGCTTATTTGCCGTTTGTGGTAGCATTATTGCCACGGTCTCCTACCAATGCCGTCCAATCGCTTAAATTTTCGATTATTGGTTGGATATTCTCGGTTTTATTCGTCGGTATAATTCATGGCATTTTGGCAATCGGGAATCCACCAATATTTCCTTTTATTTCATCAATTCGGTAATTTTATTTTATCTTTATTGGTTGTCTCACCTCAATGTCTCTCTGGTGGCTCTCCATATATGGGCTATCAACTCAATCTGTTTTCTCATTTAATCGAATCTATTATATCTGTATCTCGTACAGCTCTACAAATATTTTCAATTGAAATCGTCTGGTTAACGATAATACGGTTAATGTATTTTCTAGCTTGGATCTTTGCTCTTGTTCTGTCATTTTGATCTGGTTTTGCCTCATTAATCTTTTGTCTCTCTTTTTCTAAATACCGGGTTTATTTCTTTCGTATACAATATTTGATTTTTCTGCATATTTTCTACTGTCGGTTTCCTCGGTTTCCTTTGTTTAACGTTACCACATTTATTCGTTTGGGCCATATTAGAGCATCCGCGGAGGTGTATGTCTCGCTTTTTTTCTTCCTTTGGGTAAATATAAAGGTTTATTTTTATAAACTGGGTCCTAAGCTTTTTCAACTACCCAATCATACAACTCATTTGTGCTTTCGCCTCTTGTTTGCTAATTATCTTGTCTCGGTAATCTCTGGAAAATCAATAATTTACTTGATACTCTTCTCTATCGTATTCCTTCAAAATTCTCTTGTACTTTTTTAATATGTTTTCCATGTGCCGTTAAAATGTAACCTTATTCTGTTGAATCCCTTTTGCGATTAGTTCATTATTCTGATGTAACAAATTGTTGTATCTTGAGGTTTAAGAACATCTGATTTCGATCTACTTCTTCTACAATCTCGTTAATTTCTTTTAATAATTTCAGTTCATCTATCTTGGCACGTTCGTTTCCATTTCCTCCAATTCGGATTTTGATTCATCTTTATACGGTTTATTTTCCTCACATGATTGAAATATTTCTCCACCCAGACTGCTTATCTCACTTTCGTCTTCATCTGTTTGGTCGTCTGGTATTCGTCTTAACATATTGATTTGTAGTTGTTCCTCCTCTTTCATTATCCTAGTTGGCCCTTTTGTTTGGAACCATATCTCTTTTATTCTATTCTCAATTTGAGCTTCACTCCACGTGGGTTTTTCTTTTCTGACTCTTGTCTCTATTTTTTGTAGCAATATCCTCTGGATTCGATTTTTTGTTATTATTGGTTCTGATATCTTTTCTCTTTCCTGTGACGTTGATGTTTCCTGCTCGTCTTTTTGTAACTCTAATCTTGGTTCTTCCATTTCTTGTGATACGGCTCTCTTTGCCAGCACTTCTATTTTTTGGTCTAGTGCTTGTTCTTGCTCTAAATGCTTTAATGCTCCGTCTATTTTTAATATTAGTGCCTTCTTTCTTAGTTGCTCTTTTTCTTGCTTTAGAATTATTTCTTTTTCTCTTAATTGATCCTCCTCTTGTTCTAGAGCTTCTTCTCGCTTTATTTTCTCGAGTGCACTGTCTATTTTTTGTGTCATAATTTCTTTTTCGAGTTCGTCTATCTCATACATTAGTGTTTCCTTGTTTTGATCTTCCGTTACCATCATCTCTGCTTGTTTGATCTCTTCGGCTTCTGGTTCGTCTGGTTTCTCCGTTATGTTTTTCCTCCTCTGCAAATTCTTTGATGGCCTCTATTTTTTCCATCGTATTTAATTCGATATTTCCTCCCCCTTTGTTCTCAACACACTGCTCCGCAGTGTGAATTTCGTCTGAAATCTCCATTCTCATCATATTGATTCTTTTCGGGGTTTTATTTCGATTTTCTCATCTTTGCTGGATTTCCTGAGCTTCCTCTGTTTGTAGTCTTTGCCATTCAGCTTGTTGTTGTTCTTGGTATTCTCTAGTTCGCAGCTCTTGAATCTCTTCATTACTTCTTATTACATTGATTCGTTGTTGTTTGTATATTGGTGGGCATCTGTTGCATCATCTCTTTTAATTCCATGGGCATTCGTTGTAGCGTTTCTCGTAACATGTCTATTTCTTGTATCACGTTAATTTGTGGATTTCTCATAGGGTTATTTGGTCTTGATTGATTTGACTCTCCTCTTATGCTGCATCGCCTTGCGATGTGTCCTTGTTGACCACAATTGTAGCATGCCTTGCTATCGATTTCTCTCAGTGTGCCCTCTTCTACCACATTTCTGGCAGTTGTGATTCCGGAAACAATTTTCTGATCGGTGTCCCCATTTTTTGATATGTAGAGCATTTTTCATTTGCATTTGGATTGTTCCTGAAATTATTATTATAGCTTACTTGGTTATTACCTCTATCTTCCGGATTTCTCGTTGCTGGTGGCTTGAACATCTGCTGTGCTCTTGGAATAAATTGATTCATAGCTGGATTGATATTGTTGTTTTGATTGTTGGCATTGACTGTTGATGTTGTTGATTCCGTGGCCAAGACTGCCACTTGATATCCCAGTCCCAGATGGGCTTCACATCTATTTGCGATTGCCACTGCTTTATCCAGTGTCTCTGGCGCCAAGCATCCAAGGTTGGCTCGTATGTCTTCTCTTTTAATTCCTCTTATGAAGACGTCTACCATTTTGTCTTCGGGCAAATCTGTTTCTCCGAAGGCTTCTTTACACAATTTCTTTAATTCACAGGCATATACTGCATTTGATTCATCTCGTCTTTGTTTTCGATGTAGGAAGTCCAATTCTTCCTATTTCCCTTTTTCTCTATTCCGAATATTTTTACTAAAAACTTTTTAATCTCTGTCCACGTTGTCAATTTCGTTACGTCTCTTGCTTCTTCCACGAATACATCTTGTGCGCTCCCTTTCAAATATAAGGGTAGTCGCTCTTTTACTTTTTTGGTCTGTCCAGTGGCAGATATTTTTGTACACTTCGAATTCCTTTATAAATGTATCCAATTTGTTGAGGCTGCCGTCGAATGGTTCTCCTCTAAACTTTTCTCTGAATTCTCCCACTATTGCATTGTTGTTATTTATCATCGTGTTTGGATCCGGAACTGAAGTTGTGTTGGAATTTATAGAATTTGCCATGTTTGGATTGTTGTCTAGATTCTCTTCTTCGTTCACTGATTCTATTGTCGTCAACTGGTTCTCGATATTAAGTAGTTCGTTCTCTTCGCTACTGTTGAATTCAAAATCGGTTAATCCGCTATCTGTGCCGGTTCCTGTTGCTGCTGTAGTTGATATTCCGGTATTGGCACTTCTACTGTTGCGAGCTCTTTTCTTTTCTTCTGCTTTTAATAAACTCTTTTCTTTATTCTCTTTACTTTTGCTTCTCGTATGGTTGCTGATGCTATCAATGTTTACGGTTATTCGTTTGCTTGACTGGTTTTATCGTTTCTCTTTTCTTGCTTTGGCTGCTTTGAAATTCTGGTTGATTATTGGCTCGCAACTACTTCGACGTTTATTCTGAATTCTTTTCTGCTTGATTATTCAAATCCTTTTCTTATCTGCTTTATCGTTTGCTCTGAAATATTTTCTGCTTTGGTTTGATTTGAAATTGACTTGGATTGCTTTGTTTGGATGTTGATTCCTAAAAATAAATGACACTCCAAATTTTAATACTCTATAACTAATTTCTCCGCGTCCGTTTACGCATACTATATACGTTTGTCCTAGTTCGCGAATTTACCATAGTGGTCTTCCTTTATCTGGCCTCACAACCCCCTCATTTAAGTCTATTTTTTAATTATCTATACCTCGTAGTAATTATCCTATTAATCTCGTACAAATATCCTATATGGTCTTATTAATCATCTATATAGTTCCTATCAATTATCTATCCAAATAATAAAAAATAAAATCATATATTCATAATCTCATTCATTCACATTAATTATTTTTCCCATGTTCCCCAAAATTCATTTCTTAAATCCTCAGTCACTGGCGCTCTAATGCCCTCTATCGTTCCGTTGGCTCTCGGCCTTCGGCTTTTACTCTTTTTAACATGGCCATCTTGACTTTAACACTATTATAATCATATTTCATCTTTAAATCATGTCCATATACATCTTTATTATTCAATCAATATCATATCCTATCTATAATGTCTTATCATAAATCATATCTCATTTCTATACTCTATTTCATACTGTTTCTCACTTTACTGTTAATTCTAATCATAATCAATATTCTATCAGTTTTATCCTTACTCCATATTCCTATTAACTTTAATCTAAATCATCTACTCATGATCATCTTTCATCATTTTATCTAATTCTAATCATCGGAGTTGAGTTTCATCAGTGCTTTTGGGTATGTTTGAGGCCTCACACTAATCTCAATCCAGGCGTTCTTTTGTCAGCGCATTTTTTTCCGGTTTAGCTTTACTCACCGCCACTCGGATATTTGGTAACTTCGTGTGGGTGATCCGAATTGTTGTACAAACTCCTCGCTTGGAAAACTAAAAAAAAAACATTCCCTCTAGTACTCGGTGTGGGATCCGGGTTGTGGTACTCGAGAATATAAAAGTATGAATGCCTAAGACGTTCAATCAAGTTCCAAAAGCGGTTTACTTGGATTTCCCCGAATAGTGAAACGAAAAGGAAGCGATAAAATATGGGCGCGGAAAAATTTAACTTAATAAACTATCAATATCTGCCCGCCTATCCCGTCAGATTTCCCGGCTCAATTCGGAGCCCTTAATCTGACCTTATAGTCCTTTTGAAGTATGAACCATTTACCGGTTAGTTCCATCGTCACCTAACCGTTTGGTCCTCGATAACTCGGTGTGGGGATCCGGGTTGTGTATGAGTTCCGCCCAGCAAATAAAAAATTGTTCAATTCGATACTCGTGTGGGTTAATCCGGGTTATTGTACCGAACGGCCTCAGCGTCCACCAGTCCCTTGGCGATAAACAACCTGGCACGAACAGTCCGTAGCTGTCCCTCTGTGCCTCACCACCAGCTAGGGAAAAAATCATCTCTAAGGTACCTTTTAAACAGCTATTAAACAAAACTATTAATTCTCTATCTCGTGTACACTTTCTCTCACCTCTCCGGCACTCTTAACTTCCCTTCAAAATTTTGTGGAATGCCATCACAAGCTCCCCAAAGGGTGATCATTCTCGCCGGTTGCCAGTTGACAGATAAAACGCGACTTGGCCTACCAGTTCTTTCTCTGTAAGGGTTGATCAAGGTTTCCCTCAGGGTGAGCGTAACTATCAAATTTGAATAGCTCAGGTTAACCATTTTTTCCTAGTCCTAATCTCAATATAAATACATAAAAAAAAGATCAATACATTAAAGAAAAACTCGGTGTCGAAAATTTTTCCGTCCAAATATTTTGTGTCTCTGTGCATGTTTTTAATTATTCCTTAATTCGGCTTTCATGTATTTGAATTTTAATTACTTTATTTATGTTGTCAGGTTATTTTAATTTTTTATCCACGAACGCTGCATATTTAATTATTTATGTTGTTTACCACTAATCATTTATCTCAACCATCTTGATATAATTCAATAATGCACAATACATAATTTATTTTATATCATCATAAACCATCATGAATAAAACAGTAGTCTTTCCTTTATCTTTCGCTGGCATAACATACAGTGCAACTCTTTGTGCGCATCATGACAGTAACTCAGGTGTCCGCAAGGTATAACCATTACTGTGCTCTCTGTTTTGCAGGCATAGCATTCCAATAAGCCTTGCTTTGTTCTTTCATTGTTGTGTAATCTCGTCTTCGATGTTTTCGACTTTTTTCCATCACTTGTTCCAGCTTTTCCAAATTCGGTATTTCCAATCTCAATGAATAGAATTTCATAATTCTTTCAGTTTGTCAACGTCTTATCAATATCAAATCATTTTATTAATATGCAGAGTTCGTCGGAGTACGTTTTGAAAATCGTTGCTGTAGTCTTCTTTTAAGCTCGTTATAATTAGTTTTTGTTTATTAATTAGTTCCTCAAGATTATCGTTTTCGATGTTAGTATGCCCTTTAGTTTTCTATTATTTTTGTTGGTTCCATCTCTAAAATTATTTAGAAAAATCTCTTAAATTTACTATTAAATTTAAATACTAATTAACTAAATTGTTATGTTTAAATTCATTCATTCAACTCTTAGTTTTACTGTTTTGAATTCATTTTATAACTACTATTTTAATCATTACTCGTTGTAATTTATTCTATTATCGTTGACTTCCTCTACCTGGTTCTGTTGCTTTCTCTCGTTTACCGTCACTCCCCTTACTTATCCCATTTCATTTTATCCCGAATTTTTCCCTTTTAATTATATGTTGTTTACTTATGCGTCTTGTGAGTATCGTTGTTATCTTACTGGATGTGGTGTCGTCAAGTATTGGTAGATGTTGAATGTCTTGGCGTCGATCTCTATACAACTATCATATCAGTTTTATTTTCTTGGGACTTTTGCAAAATGATCATTGTATTCTCTATAGATCGTTGATTTAGTTATTTTAATTGTAGTCAGTTTGGTCGTTTTTCATTGTTTATATTATCCCTCCGGGGTTTGGCGAAATGTCGTCCCGACATTTTCTAATTAGTTCTAAAAAAAATATTTTTATTTCGGTTTCTTTTGGTCCTTTGCCAACAAAGTTATGTTTATCCCGGCTGAGCCCAAAAATTTGTATGGTGGGTTACAGGGTTTCGAATCTTGCTTATCTTTATGGTTGCCCCAGTAACGCCATACAAAATGATTCTAGCTGCCACTTGGCACCCGTTGCTAGGCAACGTTGGTAATGTGTTCAAGTGGTGGATTGTCCGCAAAAATTGAGTATTATCGCTAGTACTGTAATTGCTCGGACAACCCTCGGGTTCACGAGCTGTCGATAGAAGACCTGTGCTCGCTTTTAATCATTTTGTCCCCTTGCGTCTAAATTTCTATCGTCTATCTAACTGTTTTACTGACGTTAGTTTGGAACAAAATGTTGTACTTTTCATTTAAAACCCTTCTACAATGTATTTCAAACCTAAGATGATAATAGAATACAATAAGAATGTATACAGGAACTACAATATGCATAAAAAGATGCTTTGTTTAATTTAATTTAAATACATGGATCATAAGTTCCAGACCTGATTGGAAAGATGAGCGGCCTTCGGGCGCATTAGCCCGCTCCTTGCGTCAGAACGACGACTGGTTTGTTGATGGGGTGATTGGGGTAGGGTCGCAATAATAGTTGACGTCGTAGCATTGGGTAGGGGTTTGTTTCGCGATAGGCCAATTGAGCAGGGCAAAGACTAAAAGGGTAGGTAACCGCTGCTGCCCTCCTGGAACAGGCGATAACGCTACTCTAGTCCCGATTTGAGTTTTAGGCCTTGGTAGCTTAACTGTTTTCTTCTGCCCATCCCTTCTGGGCGCGCGCCAGCTTTTGGTACAGTGGTATGACTCTCGTGGGCTTAACCATGTCGCTTTAATTTGCTGTGTTTCCCCGGACCATTTGGACGAGTTGGTCATGGAGTTCTTATTGGGTCCTGTATCGCAATGGTTATTCCATTTTGGAGTAACTTCACGGGGGTCCATTTCTAAAATAATAAGGGTGAATTTATGATGACTGTATAATGATAAGTGTATTTTAACTTAAACATATTTACGAAATGAAATCTCAATAAATAAAAAAAGAAAAGAAATTTTTTAGATCTATAATACTAATATTATACCAAAATAGCAAAATGTTCAAATCATTAATTGTCATTGTTTCGAGGTCACTCGTCTGCGAGGAATCGCCTGATCCCTTCTTCGGGGATAACCAGGGATCCACAACACTGGTCTCCTTGAGATTCCGGATGGGTCTCGTGAAAAGGTGGGTAACTACTTGCCCAGACGTCCCGCCGCCCGGTCATCTTGACGTTGGCCCAGGTTATTCCGTGGCTCGTGCTACGCTGCCTCGACTTGGCGCTGGTGTTGTAGGAGCCCTCCAGGAGCTCTTTGGGCTGATCCTAGGAGTGTACTAGGATGGTTTGGTTCATAGACAGTTTCCGGAACCGCCAACATAAATTCTTCTGCGATATAATCCTCATGCTTGTCCAGGGCATCGCTCTCGATAACCCGATTCCATGCCGCCTCCATTGTTCACGACATGAAGCAGGGAGTTCAAAGCATAGCTCAGTTTGTTCCTGATGGAAAAATTGGTTTTTACTCGTCTTTCCCTCTTGGCATTTTTAGATTGGGACGGGATCTGGTGTTCGCAATTATGTAACATTCTCGTCGTTTAAGAAACTGATTAACTCAATTTCACAATGCTGCTAGAAACTCACGGAACTCGAAGTTGAAAACGTGTATTATGCTGCTGGTTACTGCAAATGTGATTCTGAGAAAAAGGGGAAGAATAGATACTTCAAAGCTACTGGTTAACGCGTTCTCATGGCGTAAGGGTCCGTTATAAAAAAATCTTTAACTGGATGTAAAAATAATAAATTGCAATCGTTTAACGGTCCGTATTTTATTTTGCGTACAAATGGTTTATTCGTTTATATGTTCATACTATTCGCTTAGATATATATTTAGTATTAATTTTAAAAAAAATCATAAATAAGGCCGTAAGAAAGCTTCAAAGTTCGTTTGACATTTATTAATTTTTTGAAATAGAACTGAATTAAGGGAGTTAACTTTTACGAAACAATAACTTGATAAATTAACATTCTCATCATGTTTAAAATAAAAAAGTTAAACCATTACCGCTTTAATATTGAAAAACAAAACAGTTACAAAGTGACCATTCATACTAATGTCTGATCCATTGATCAAATATAAATACCTGGTCGAATGGAAATATTATGCATATGGAGATGAAACACACTCGACGAAATTTGACCAAAAATATTGGAACGATTGCCAGGCCATGTCCTTTATTTCCGCGAGATAAATATCCGAGCAATTCGCTTCTCTCCCAGAAGTGAATCTGTTGACAATTTCTAATGGGATCAAGAACGGAAAATTTTACTTAGTAATATTCTAAATTAAAATTTCGACCACCCGTTAGCCTAAGGGGTTGACGAGGGCGTAGCCAAAAATGGATTTGTCGTTGCTTAATGGTGGATGACAGGATTCTGGGGTTGGTCTGATGTAGAACAGCTAAGATAGGTTACAGGTCATGGCTTATTGATTCAACGGCTCAACCCGGGAGTTTACTCACTAATATGTGTTGAAATTTCTGTGTCGTTCCTGTGGCTCGAATACGATTACCAAATTTGTTATAGACAATTAATAAAAAATTTTACATTAGGGGGCTTCTGTAACATTGGAGTTGAACTCTAAGTCCTCGTCTGAGATGTTTGGCGAATACATAACGTGATAAAGAAACGATGTATGAGTCTATTATTGACGATAGATATAATGAAGAATAACACATTGAAAATCAGACGGAGCAAGGAAGTGAATGCCACTTAAAACTCGGCTGCCGATAGTGAATGTTATATATCGCCGGCAAAATATCAACGAGAAGATGTTATTTTTCAACTGTAATTTACGAAATTATTTTAGCGAATGAACTTTTAAGATCGCGCGTTCGTGATTATTTTGTGAGTTACATATTTCATTGCATTTTTGACGTTCCTAGCAATGTTTTTAAGGAAAGCATCTGCATCATGCGTCGAAGTTTTCTCTGTTGGGATTTTATAATTAGTTTGTTTTACTGTTGGACAATTTTCTATCGTCTCATCGAAAAATTCAGATCACTTACCAGTGTTGTCGAAAAATCAGCGGTAAGCCTTTCTATGGTTCGATATTTTAATGTGATATTAAATATAATGTTTGGATGTCGTCTGATTGTATCTATCGGTATTAATTTTTGTTACTCTTGATTTTTTCTATCGATTAGGTACTTGGGTTTTCGTATTTTATGTCTATAGTTGGGCTTTCATTCGTAATTTAACCACCTTGGGATAATTTCAAATGAAACGCCTAATCATCAATTAAAGTCACTTTTATTTAAGCTATGGATGAATTGGTCAACAATTCTATTAACAGCTTTTCCAAATTCTTTAATAATGATATCATTTTTCGTCAAATTATGTTAACGTTTTAGCAATGAATTCTTGTTGAATTTATTTTAGTGATTGTGAAGTAAGCGATGGGTTTTTACTTATTTCCATTTATTTATTTTTTGCCTTTAATCCATTAACTACTAATATTAATCAATAAAATTCTGCCTTATTTTTTAAACATATTAACTTCGTTAATAATTATCTTACTTCAAAATGATAAGTTACCTACTTTAAATCGATGAATTATTTAATAAATATAATTAATTTAATTATACATTTAAAAATTATGTTTTGGCAAAAATCAATTTAATCAGTACATACTTTATTTAAAATCAATACTTTACCTCTTTTAATCAATGAATCAAAGTTTACTTTCCTTTAACTCAAGATTTAACGGATTTTTATTCAGAGCATTACTTTACTTTTTCAAATCGATAATTTAATGTTAATGAGGAGCTTACACTTGGTTTACCCCATGGACTTCTTTAGTTAACTCAACGAATTAGATACTGTTAAGCACGAATTTACATCATTTAGCTTCATCTTATAATTAATTAGAGAAATGATTAGTCAATTTGTGCTCATAATTATTCTGATCAATTTTAATTTAATCAAATGAGTTTATTTATCTTAACCAAATAACAAGTTAATTATCTATCGAATCAATGAATTACTGATTAATGACGTTATATATTTTTCGAAGTAAAATTTCGATTTAATCACTACCATGAATTTTTATTTAATTATTTCAAATTATTAATCAAAATAGCTATATCAAACGAACTTCAATTTTTAATTGATTCGCCGTACTTCATTTCCCTTTAAAATAGGCCATTAGGCGCATATTGTGGTTTTATATAATTAATGAGTGCCCACTGACGGATACTCGGTGTGATGATTTTGAGCTGTGTGTGTGAGTTATAATTTAGGTCATTACAGAAATGAGAAACGAGAAGCCAGCCAATGAAACTTCTTCCCTTAATTTTCTCTTCATCTATATCGGATAGTATCGACGTTCCAAACCTGCGTTCTCCGCACGGCCGCGGTCTTCACGGCACAATCATTGGCGATATTCCCGCATTACACGAAACTGAATTGAGTAGAGTTTATTACTTGCGATAGGTGTTGGCTGTGGGCCCGGAAAAATTTCGACAGATTAATTAAATATTAGTAAATGCATGAAAAAAAGCAATTTTAATAATTATAAAATATTATTAACAATATTAAATTAATCAAACATACAAAATTACTTGTCCAATAAATCATATAAAGCATAAAAATTGCATCTCCCCCCCTCCCACGCCGACATCCATACGCAGAGCTTAACCGGGAGGTTGCGAGAGATAGAAACGTGGAGAAGATGCAGCTCCAAATAAACTAATTCTCACCTAAACAGTAAGTCGTAAATATAGAATTTGCAAACAAAATTCTAGATCAAAATGATTTTTACAAAAAATGTTTTCAAAAATGGTTAGTTTTAAATGTGAAAATGGATTGGTATTATACCTAATTTTTCTGTCCCTTAACCTCGCGTGTTAATTGATGTAGTAAAACAAAATTCGACCTTGTTATTTCTAGTATTGTTGCGGCCAATCAACGTAAACGGCCTTCAAAATGTTTAAATGGATCAGAAACACACACGCAAACACACACCGCAATTTTAAATAAACCTCAAAAACACCAATTAAACCATATAAAATCTGAGAAATAAAAGAATTAAATATAAATTAAGAAACATAAAATAAAAATAAATATACAAAATGCACCAAGATCGCACGACTACCATACACAAATATAGCAAGAAACACACGACAATTCGAGAAATTGGAAAAATCAAGTTAAAGTTCATTAAAGCAAGAATTAAATCGGAAATTTGAATTAGTAATAATTCAAATTAAAATTCTAATAAAAAAATTATAAAATAAATCGAAAAATAATCAAAATAATAATATTAGAATTTGCTAGAAAACCAACAGGTCGAATTTTTGTTTACATACATCAATTTTTACACACCAAAAATTTAGGTATATATAACGATCCCATTTCCACATTAAAGTTAACCATTTTTCGAAAAACCAGTTTTAAACCAGTTTTAAAAACCAATTTTTAAGACTAGAAACTATTTTGAAAATTACCCGTGTTCTAATTTTGAAATCTTTAAATCTATTTTCAGAATTTTAGGTGAGAATCAATTGATTTGAACCCTCTTTCCACGCCCCGTGTCTTGCATCTCTGTAGAGCTCTGCTTCGCGAGTCACGGCGTGGGAAGAGAGGCATTTGTTTATTATCTGTGAATGTATCGCTAATCTTTTATGATTGGAAGGTTAACTTGTTATATGTTTTTCTAACTAATTAATAACTTTATTTACTGTATATTATTGTTTTCATATATAATCTATATTGGTTAATTAAAATATGTCGAAATTTTCCGGCCCACGCCGAAACAATAATGCAGTAAATAAATCCTAACCACAACTCAGACTCGCTGGTAGCCGCGTGCGACATATCCGCCAATGATCTGCTGCCCGTGAAAGACCCGGCGTGCGGGTAACGCACAAGAGTTGGACGTACAATAATATAACCATTATAAAGTAGGAAGATGGAGAGACATAAGGGAGGAGAACCGTCATTTCGCCATCTGCTTCACCTCGTTCCTCGTTTTCTCGATGTCCCCAACTCGACTTAAGACCTAATACCTACACCACTGAGCTCCAAAAACTCACATCCTACAGAGCCGGAGTAGTCCGATGGGCACCATTAAATATAATATGAAACACATAGCCTAGAGTCTATTAACGGGAATGCACGGGTGAATCAAAATCGTGTATTGATTAATAATTTGAAATAACTTAGAATGAACAATATTAGTAACAATTGAATTGACTGTCTTTTCAAACAGAATTAATGTAGCTGTATTTAATTAATTCAATCCCAAAGTAGCGTTTAATCAAAATTGGAAAGTAACGCGATTTAGTCAAATGAGAAGGCAGAAATTAAAGTAAGTGCGGAAAAGTTTATGCACTTATGGATTTAATTATTGAGTAAAAATGTGTAAGGAATTGTAAAGAAAAGGATTAAAATTCAAAGTAAACATGATTAACTTCTATTAAATCTAATTATCGAGGGAAATTGAATAACTCATTATTTGACCAACGGTTGAAACAAACTATCGAGAAAAACTAAAGGCAGATCAAAAACAATCCATCAAATTATATAGCTTTAAAGGTAAAATGTGTTGTTAATCGTAAGAAATTTTGTGATTACCCTCATGATAAGGTTGCTTAAATATCAGGTGAAAATTTTGTGAAGGGAGCATGTCAAACTCATTAAAACTCACGAAATTCGAATAGAGATATATAACGGATAATCGATTTGATGGGCAAAGGGATTCTCTTTTAATAATCAGATAAATTAATTGAAAAATATAATACTTATTATGGCACACCTAATACATCAAAAATATGACGACTAGTATTGAACCAGCTCAACTATGTGTGACATATAAATAACTGATTTGAAATTAAATTATGAAGCAAAATCCCTTATCTTCAAAATACCACAATCTACTATAAATAATTAGATCAACGTAAAAATTGTTTGTAAAAATTGTATTATCAGATAAATAATACCACTACTCGTAAATAACAATCCAAATGAATGCATGAGATAGTCCAATGAGATAAACAGAATGGTTCAAACAAAAAAATTCCAAATAAGAAGCCGAATCAAAAATTGAAATAAATACGATACCATCATATAGCGATCAAGAAAACTCCCATTAAAAATATGCGAAAAAATTACGTAATTAATACACCATACAATTTACCCAGATGACCAAATTGCAGCACCTTATGAAACATTATATCTTTGACTAGAAATAGATTCCTCGTTCCCGATAGCACTCAGATAATAACTATCCAAAATCCCTGACCCATGCAACTCTCACAATGAAACTCGACCAGAAATATTTGCAAAGCCTACCTACAAATAGATACCGTAAATTATTGAGTTGAAGAAAATTTACTGCTTACAATCAGCATCCACCAAATAATTGTAAACATTTTGCCGCTACAATAGCCAAATCATGAATGCCATTATTTCCCGGCCCTATCCGGATATTCATAGTACATTCTATTATGATCAAGCTGTACAAGTATTTACTTATAGATCCGTTCTAAAACTTAATAGATCGATCTTGATTAATCTAATTTTTTTGGTTTTGTAAAATAACTAATCATTAGAACATATTCCCTTCTTTAAAGTTTTAAATTTAATTTTGTTCATAAATAATAGTCAGAAAAATTGTTTTCTTCTTAATTACCTCTCCTTAATTTTTTTCGAATTTTAATCGCCCAAGCCCTAATTGAGTTAAAGTGATTTTGACTTAATTTAATTTTGTTTGTAACCTAATAATCGTTAACGATCTACTTTCTTAAATTTTCTCGGATTTAATCGGTCTCAGTCACTCATTTAGTTGAGTGATACAAATTTATTATACAAAGCATAACTTATCAACCGCGTCGCCCCACTATAATTGGCACCAGGTCATAGACATCATAGTAAGACATTCAACGAAAGTATTCCATTCCACAATGTTAGAAAGTCACCGATAATCGAATGAGACCAACGAAAAGACACATGTTTCCACCCACCCTCTTCATAGTTCTGAGAGTTAAGATACTTTGAAAGTTAAGATACCCCAGTTCCCGTGCAAATTGCATAAGCCAACATTTGCACGTAACTCGAGTAAAACATAAATTTTTCCCTTCTTCATCAGAAACAACCGAGGCCTTATGCTGAACTAACCCGCCATTAAAATGGAACAAATGGAGACAGGCATGGAGCAACGAGTGTAACCAAGAAACGAATACACTTCTCATGCCTGAAGATGACCAACTGAAATATAAACCATAGGAAGTTCAATGAACCGGCAGTATCCAGGGCGGCCGTCCGACCGAGCTAACCCTTCTCACGAATCCTGACTCAAGCACAGGAGCTCTGGAAGGACTCCTCCAACTCCAACGTCAAGTCGAAGAAGATGTGGCAAGGCCACAGCACACCTGCCAACCGTCCAAGATGATCTGCGGCAGGACGGTTAGCCAGTAGATACCCACTCCTCAACCCAAGGCCAGTTAGAAATCTTAAAAAGCCGGTAATCGTGACCACTGGTTACTCGCAGAAGAAGGACAAAGCGATTTCGCTGACGATTAATTCTTTGTTGTGATGATTTGTAATATTTTACTAAATTATAAATATAATACATAACATTTGGTGAGGAAATTAAATAAACACTATTATTTTGGTCTTCTCAAACTAACGCCGATGAAACCAGCTGGTTAGACGATAGGAATTAGACGCAATAGGACCAATAAATAAAAAGCAGAGCGCAGGTTTCTATCGACAGCTCGTGAACCCGAGGATTGTCCGAGCAATAGTATTAGCTAATGATACTCAATTTCTTGCGGGCAGTCAACCACTGAACACTATTACACGTTGCCTAGCAACGGGTGCCAAGTGGCAGTTCAGCATCTTTCTTTGTATGGCGTTACGGCAACCATGGAAATGTAACGGACTTTCGAACCCTGTAACCCCATACAGAGAATTTGGGGGGCTCAGCCGGGATTGAAGCTTTTCGTGTGCAATAAACCAGGCTGTACAGAATTATCTTTTCACAATAGAAATGTAAGACGACTTACCGAATAACATGGAAAACGACCCAACCGACTACAATTTAAAAAACCATTCAAACGACTACACAATACATTAAAGGAATAACCAATGGACAGTATGCAAAAACCCAAGCAAACAAACTGATATGGAATTACTGCTAAATGATTCAACGCCAAAGCATTCAACATCATTATACTTATTGACACAAACCTTGTAAGATACCAACAACACGACAAACGAATAAGAACCATATAATTAAGGGCCAAAATGCGGGGATAATGAAAAGGGTGGTAAGTTAGGGATAATAACGACAAACGGGGAAAAACATAGAAACAATAATAAAATTACAACGGGGAATTAAGTAATTAAAAGTATAGCACTTTATTAAAACAAAATACTGAACTGAGAGTTGAGATGATAAAATACGAATTTAGTTAATTAGTATTTAAAATAAATTAATTGGGTAATTAAAGAGATTTATAATTTTAGATGAACCAACAAATATAGAAAATAAAAGGTTCTAAACATCGAAAATAACAATCTTGAGGAATAATAATAAACAAAAGGTTAATAAGAGCTAAAGAGGATATATCACGTTTTCCAACTATATTTCCGACGAACATTGCATATTGATTAAAATGATTGGACATTGATAAGGACGTGACACGGAAAGATTACGAATTTCTTCTATGAGATTGAAATAACAATTTGGAAAAGCTGGAACAAGTTATGAGAAAAGTAAAAAAATATTGAAGACGAAATTACAACACAATGAGAGAGCAACCAAGGCTATTTGGATGTTATGCGTGCAAAACAGAGGAAGCACGAGTAATGGTGATACCTTGCGGACACCCTCGAGTTATTGTTTATGATGCGCACAAGAGTCGCACTTAGTTATGTCAACGAAGATTAAGAAAGACTACTGTTTACTTTCCATGATCTGAATGATATTGAAATATGTTATCGTTCATTATTTTCGATTATTATCAGATGGGGAATAAACGAATTTGTGTAAAATAATGTTAAAAATAAATAGCAGTGTTCGTAGATAAAAATAACCCGACAACGATAAATAAAGGTAATAGACCAGAATACATTGAAAGCCGAATTAGGGAAATAATAACACTGCACAGAGACACATATGACGGAAAAATTTCGACAACCAACTTCTTAGAGTATAATTCTTTTTGTTTTATTGATTTATATTTATCGATACTATATGGAGATAGGACCGAGAAAAATGGTTAACCGAGCTATCTAATGATAGTACGCTACACTTCAAAAGAAACCCTGATCAACCTACTGAGAAGGAACTGGTAGGCCAAGTCGCGATGTAGCAAGTACCGGCGATGGATTGATCCCTCTTCTGTGGGAGTTGTTGATGCGATTACACAATTTGAAGGGGAGTGAAGAGATAGACGAGAGTGTAGAGAAAGAGTTGTCACGAACGGATTAATAGTGTTAAAGGTACTAGAGAGGGTCTTTTTCCCTTAGCTGGTGGTGAGGCACCAGAGGACAGCTACGGACTGTCGTGTTCAGTTAGTTACAGCCAAGGGCATGATGTCGCTGAGCCGTTCGATACAAACCTGGATCACACACCGAGTATCGAACGATTTTTTTGTGCGGAGGAACTCGATACAAAACCCGGATTCCCACACCGAGTATCGGGGGCCAAACGGTAGGTGAGATGTTGATTTAACCGGGGTATTGGTCATACTTCAAAATGTTCCTTACTAAGGTCAGATAAGGGCGGCGAATTGAGCCGGGAAATCTGACAGGTCAGATTAAGGGCGGCCGAATTGAGCCTGGGAGAAATCTGAATTGCAGAGGCGGGCAGGGATTAGAAATTTTCCGCGCTATATTTAATCGCTTCCTTTTCTTTTCACTAATTCGGGAAATCAGTAACGCTTTGGAACTTTGGATTGACGTCTAGGCTTTCCATTACTTTTATATTTTCGAGGTACACAACCCGGTCCCACACGAGTACGAGGGAATGTTTTTTTTATTGCCCGCGCAGGAGTTTTGGTACAACTAACCGGATCCACACCGGTACCAATATCCGAATGGCGGTGAGTAAAGCGTAACGGAGAATGCGCGGCCAAAAGACGCCATGGCTTGTAGTCGTGTGAAGGGCCTCAACTTACCAAGTCATGATGAGTCAAGTCCGGTGAAACATGAGAGATAATATGAATAAGTGAATATGAAATGAGGTAAAGATGAAATCGAAGATATATTGGATAAACAGTAAAGCGAGACCATAATATGATTAGATATTAGAGGACCATAGAGTGCCGGAAATTATGATTAGAATATTAGAGGGCCATTAGAGGTGCGGATAATTAATGATTAGATATAGAGGCATAGAGTGGCCGGGATAATTATGATTAGATATTAGAGGCCATAGGAGTGTAATATGACTAGATTTAGAGGCCATAGAGTGCCGGTAATAATTATGATTAGATATTAGAGACCATAGAGTGCCAGATAAGTATGATATGGTAGAGATGAAATATGAATGAATAGATATTAAGGTCACAAGATGACCACAGTACAAACGAGTTAGAACGAAGGCCGAAGAGCCAACGGAAATTATAGAGGGCATAGAGCGCCAGCGATTGAGGATTAAGCAAATGATTTTGGTAGCTAGGAAAATAATTAATGGATTTGACTAGAGTATGAATATGATGATTTTATATTTTGATATTATATATAGATATTGATACGACATATAGATACTGATAAGATATTATAGATTATTGTTACGGATTAATAGATAATTTGCTACGAGGTAATAGATAATTAAAAATAGACTTAAATGAAGGGGAGTGAGTCAGATGTAGAGGACCCCACCACGATAAATGAGAACAGGATTAATAACGTAATATAATTATGCGTAAATGAAGGAGAAATTGGTATATAGGTATAGAATATTGGTGTATTTTTTTTGGAATCAATAGCCAAACAAAGCACCCAAGTCACATTTCAAAGCAAAGCAAAGGAGAAAATATTTCGAGGCAAACGAACAAGTAAGTGATAACAAAGAAACTTGAATAACGAGCAGAAAAGAATTTGGGAATAATTCGCCAGAGGTAGTGGACAAGCAGACCAAGCAAACAGAATCTCAAAAGCAACCAAACAAGAGAAGAGAAACCGTCAAGTAACCGATAAACCGTTAACATTTGATAGATCAGCAACATACGAGAAGACAAAGCCAAGAGGAATAGAGAAAAGTTTATATTAAAACAGAAGAAAAGAGAAAAAAGTTGTTACAGCAGAAGTCGTCACACCCCAGGAGCTCAATACAGTAGCCAACAGGAACCGGCACAGATAGCGGATTGACCGATTTTGAATTTAATTAGCAGCGAAGAGACAATACGTAATATCGAGAACAATTGGCCAACAATAGAATCAGCGGAAGAAGAAGAGAATCAGAAACAATCTAAACATGACAACTTCTATTAAATCTTCAATTCCGGATGCAAATATATTGTCAATAACAACAGTGGTAGTAGGAGATTCAGAGAAAATTTAGAGGAGAACGTTGACGCCCAGCCTCAACAATTGATACATTCAAAAGATTTTGAAGTGTTATAAAAATATCTGTCACTGGGAGACAAAGGTTTAAAGGGCGACTACCTTGTTATTTGAAAGGGAGCGCACAAGATTGTATTCGTAGAAGAAGCGAGAATATAACGAATGACAAGTGGACAGGATTAAGAGTTTTAATAAAAATATTCTTGAATAGAGAAAAAAGGATAGGGAAGGATATTGGACTTCTACATCGAAACAAAGCGGAATGAATCAACTGCAGTTAGCATGCGAGTTAAAGGAAATATGCAAAGAAGCTTCGGAAGAACAGATTTGCCAAGATAAAAATGGTGACGTCTTCATAAGAGATCAGAGAGAAGACATACGAGCCACTTGATGCTTGGTGCACCAGAAACATAGATCAAGCAGTGGCAATAGCAAATAGATGATGAAGGCCATTCTGGGATGGGATATCAAGTAGCAGTCTTGGCACAGAACCACAACGTCAACAGTCAATGTCAACCATCCAAACAACCAATATCAATCAGCTATGAATCATTTCTACCAGAGCACAGAGATGTTCAGCCACGCAACATAATCCAGAAGATAGAGTAATAACAAGTAGCATAAATAATTTCAGGGAACAGCCAAACGCCCAAACGAACAATGCTCCACATGTTCAAAAAATGGGACATGTCAGAAAATTGTTTCCGGGAAATATACAATGCAGATATGTGGAAACACTGAGGGCATACTGGAGAATATGTCAACAAACCTTACAGAGCGTGCTATTAATTGTGTCAACAAGGGCACATCGCAAGGCGATGCAACATAAGAGGAGAGTCAAAATCAACCAAGACAAATAATAATCCTACAGAATTCACAATAACGTGATACAAGAAATAGACATGTTCGGGAACTTACAACGAATGGCCCATGGAATTAAAGAGATGATGAACAAGATGCCCGCCAATATACAGCAACAACGAAATTATGTAATGAGAAACAATGAGAGGATTCAAGAGCTGCAACCAGAGAATTCAAGAGGAACAACAAGCGGAATGGCAAGACTTCAACTTAGAAGAAGCCAGAAACTTCAGCAAAGATGGGAAAATCGGAAAACAAACCCGAAAAGAGTTTAATATTGATGAGGATGGAAAATTCCAGATGATTCACACTGCGGAGCAGTTGTGTGAGCAACGAAGGGGGGCGAATATGTAACTGATACGAGAAACAGTTAAATTGAATACGATGGAGAAAATAGAGGCCATCAAAGAATTTACAGAGGAGGAAAAACAGAGACGTCGACAATTAAAAGAAATGACAACTGAGAGGAAATCAGACGAACCAGAACACTCAAGAGGTAACGAGCAGAGATGATGATACGGAGATCAAAACGAGGAACACTAATGTACGAGATGATGACGAAATAATTATGACACCAAACAATTCAATAGGGAGTACACTCGAGGAAAACTAAAGCAAGAAGAAGCTTTAGACAAGGGAGGATCAATTGAAGAAAAAAGCAGCAATCCTGAAAACAAGGAAAGCTGAACTAAGAAAGAAGGCATCATATAAAATAGACGGAGCGTTTAAAACATCTAGAGCAAGAACAAGCACTTGGCACAAAAATAGAAGTGATGGCAAAGAAAGCGCTATCTCAAGAAATGGAGGAGCCAAAATTGGAACTACAAAAAGATGAGCAAGAAGCTAAGTCAAAGAAAAAGAGATATTCAGAACCAATAATACAAAAAATCGAATCCAGAGAGATACTGCTACAAAAATAGACAGAATCAGAAAAGAAAAATCCCACGTGGGCGAGCTCAATTGAAAACAGAATAAAAGAGTATGGTCCAACAAAAGAACCAACAAAGATAATGAAGGTAGGAGGAACAAAACCACATATATATGCTGAGGGACGAATACCAGACGATCAAAACGATGAAGATGAAAGTGAAATTTAAGCAGTTGGGTGGGAGAATATTCAATCTGTGAGAAAACAACCGTATAAGTGAAGCAAATTCCGAATTAGAGGAAATGGAATAATTGTGCCAAGAGAACGAACGAGATACGAAAGAATTAAGAAATTGTAGAAGAAGTAGATCGAAATCAAATTTCCTAAACCTCAGAAGATCAACCGCCATACAGCAGGAATAATGAACTGATTGCGAAAGGATATCAACAAGTTAATGGTAACATTTACCAGCTATGGAAAAGATATGATAAGAAAATTACAAGAGAATCTGACAGATATGATAGAGAAGAGTATAGTATTATCTGATTTTCCAGAGATCCAAGACAGATAATATTCCACAAGAGCGAGAGCACAAGAGTTGGTATGATTGGGGGTAGTGAAAAAGCTGGACCCGTTATAAAAAATAAACCTTTATATTATCAAGGAAGGAAAATAAGCGAGATATACAGCCTACGGGATGCTCTAATATGGCCAAAGGAATAAACGTGTACATTAACAAAAATGAAACCAGGAAACGACGCAGGATAATTGGCAAGAAAATTCATATTGTACAACAAAGAAATAAACCTGGATTAGAAAAAGAGAGGACAAAAGATAATGAGGCAAAAATCAGGATCAAAATGACAACATAGCAATTAGATCAAGCTAGAAAATATATTAATTCGATTTATCATTAACGAGACCGTTTCAATGAAATATTCGTAGAGCTGTACGGATACAGAATAATGAGATTCGATAATGAGAGAACAAGATGAGTTGATAGCCAAATATGGAGAGCACCAAAGGATATTAGAGGAGATGAACCAATAAGCTAAGAATAAGCTACCAAATGATGAAATAAAAAGAAATACTAGTAGATCCCGATTTTGTCAATGCACGAATATATACCGACGAATAAAACAGAAGAAATCATCCAACCAATAATCGAAAGTAGTGATGACGGTATGGTAGAGACGTAGGCAATAATGTACCACAACGGCAAAATAAGTCCGCGAGAACGAACCCGATATACGAATTAGGTATAGGGAAGGACGGACAAACTATAATATCATAGCCATGGATGAACAGAGAGAAAAATACAACAAAAAAGAACACAGATTCAAGGTTTCAGGAGGAAAGAAAAGAAAGATGGATCAAATCTAACCATCTACCACTATGGAGACAGATACGAAATAAGCCAGATACAATCCGATAGAGACTCGAGATGCGAATCAACACCATGGAAAGGTGTTATGATGAAAAGACGAAGAGTGGAATGGAAAATGGAAGAGAATGAACAAAATGGAAGGGAAATAATACCAGGAGAAGCGCCAGAAGACTGCGCTAATGAAACAACCTTGGAACTAGTATGAAGACGAACCATACGAAATATTACAGGGAAATTAGATTATGAAATGGAATGGCAACCAGAAGACAAGCGAGGGATAAACGATAGAGCTCGACTAGCCCCATACACATGGGAAAAGGTGGATGGGCTGAAAAAGTAAAATCGGCTGAAAGAGAGGGAAAATCATCGGTTTACAAGTCACATCTATACAGAAATCGAGAGTGATTACCGGATGAATGAGAGTGTACCCAAACGGGACGGGTTCTGAAAGAAATACTTATCAGTGTATTTTCTATTAGCAAGGGCAGTACGACGGCATTTTGAATGGCCATTTAATCGAAAGTCCAATTCAATCGCTAAACCCGCGGAAAATGGAAGGCGACACAGCGAAAACTGGGATAGACAAGATCTATGATAAGCAAGCAAGCCCAAATCCACTGAAATGTTGCAGGAGGGTCCCATTTCTGTGAAAAAAATATGATAACACCTTCAATTTTAAAAGATGATACGATAACATCACGATCGAAGTAGAAACAGAACGGGAATGAATTGCGAATCCAGCAGAACAAGCGAGAACGAATTAGCGTTATCGAGAAACGAATTCAGGATAAATATTTGGCCCAGAATGACGATCCTGTTGGAGAAGGATTAACACGATTAACAGGAACGCAAAATGTAGATGAGCTAGCAGCGATATTGAGAACCGGACCAAAAATCAAGACGAACTGTAACATATTAGCAAAATGGGATAATCGATTCCTGTAACAGAGTGGAGAACCTAAGGAATATTGTTAAAGGAAATAGATTGAGTTATCGGGAATGTATGCGTGGGGGTACCAGAAGCAATTCCGAGATAATTATTCCGAAAATGGAAACACACCGAATGGGCAGCCGAAAACGATAGAAAAGTATAGTTTAAAAATTATGACGCCAGATTGTCGACCAAATTGAAAGAATTTTATATCACTGCCAAGGTAAGTGAGAGTGAGGAAAAGAGAATACCGTACGAACCGCCATTTCATTTACAATACGAAGGACGATCATTAGACGACGATTCTCGTAATTGGAGTTACGCAATGCAATTGGAATTGATTAAATATATACAGTAGCAAAGATCCGCGGGTATGAGAACTCAATTAAAAGAGAATTCAAACGAAACCCAAAACGCCAATAGGGCGAACAGGGAGTCTAAATTACGCCAGAGTTCCACCTGCACAGATGAAGTAATCGTCATCACAACGGGAGACGAAGAGATACTAATGATTAAATGATTATCGTAAGACGAGGAAACACCCGGAGGAATACCGGAATCAAGGATTGTATCATACAGAACGAAGACTATATGTAACAGAGAACCATTGACGAGTAGGTATGTGGTCAAGACAACCAGTCGAAATTATAGAGCAGACACCGAAGAAGGAAATAAAAAGAAAGAGGAGAGACGCGAAGCTCACAGGAACGATGGGATAACTGGTAAACGAAACGAGGAGCTACACATCCAAGGAAACAGCAGACGAACCACCCAAACGAAAAGAAACAGGTACGGCAATGGAAAAGAAATCTAGAGGACGACCAAAGATTGATAAACCAGCTCCAGAAAGGAAAACTAAAGAGCAAATGCAGATGGATCAATTAACAACGAATTGGGAAAGCTCAGTCAAGTAACAAACAGTTACAAGGAAAATTAAAAGGTCAAGCCCAAGGAGCAAAATGATCAACAGATTGTAACTGAATGCTGGATTAGCAATCCAAAAATAAGAGAAATTTGAAACTTAAATAATTCGGGCAGGAAGCAAACAGCTTTGGGCAGCAATAAAGCCAATAATAAATAAAATATGGATACAAGTACGAACACAACAAAGATCCGAGGAATTATTATTTGATAATAAATCATTAACAACGATCTGATGACCCAAAATAGATATTTGGTAGGAATGGGCTTATCTAATGTATAATACGATAGGATTTACAGAAAGCGAAACTCAAGATACAACCCATATGGATATGAATTCGCAATAAAGACATTATCGGAAGTAATCGAACATTCATTCTTGACTCAGGTGGTGCAAAGCTGTTTTAAATATGAGTAAAGATGTCAACTGCTGAAAATGCAGACAAGTGAAAAGAGTTATTAACGGAATTCGAAACAACGGATATTCAAAGTGCATCCAAGACGCCAGAAAAGGGATGAATGCGATAATTTACACATATCATATGGATATGTTGCGTTAAAAGAGTTAGAACCGTTTGTAGGTATACGATTGTGATAATATAAGATGGTGATAAATACTTACTAAAGGAAACGAAAGCAGTGCAAAGCTGCAGCCTGGTAAATTACAGACAACAGCAACAGCAGTTCATATAAGTTATCTAAGAAGTAGATTTCATAAAAACAGAAATCAAAGAATGTTCAGTAACTCGAAAATTGTGCATTTCATGCGGACATCATTCATACTCAACAATTATTAAGAGAAGCCGGAACTCGGAACAACAGTAGATATCAATAACGGCGGACGAATGTGAAGAAGGATTACGACAGGACGCTCTCAATAGCCGGACGAGGATGAATTTAGCAGCGAAGAAGGAAAGATAAAAAAACTGCCCGAGTATACGCTGCGGGAGATAACGCTGGACGGAAGTTGTCAAGGAGGAGAGTACACCTATTGAATAACTAGTCAAGGAGTAGTAGTGATTCGAAAGCTACAGTAAAGTTGGAGAATATCAAGATAATTTTGTCAGATAACACAAGAATGAAAAAGTACCCTCAATGATTAGCAACAGAATTAGATCATGCCAATACTGGGAATCGTCAACATCGTATTATCACGCTGATTACCGAACTTGTAGACTCACCTTATTGAAAAGCGCCAATATTTGATGAAGTGCAAGGACGAGTGCACAGTGAAACAGAACTAACACGCAAAAAAGCGCATTAACGAAATACGGAAACCGAAGAATGGAACCCACAATCACCACGACTATGATCAGAGGTCACACCAACGTAGTAAATAACTGATACACATTCGATGAGATTTATAAAAGGACGAATGGTGAAGTAAATGTGACGAAATGTTAGTTAGATACAAATTATAAAGGAATATCTTATCGCGAACAGCAATTACGAACGCAAAAGCGGCAAATAGACCCCAGATGTTGAATTATATCTGTATATAAATAACAGATGGATTTTTATATCATTAAAGGATTGCCATCAAGAGAATATCACGATTTAGTGAAATGATGTATCCTGAACAGAGAAATTTTAAAAACAAAATGGCAATGGCAATCACGAATCCAGATAATGCATCATCCACTGTTACCACTCAAAGGGATATTTTGTGAGAATGTTGGGAGAAGATTATGATATACATACAAATGTTGAGAAGACAATTTGCAAAAATTGCCAAGATTCAACATCCAAGGGATAATGCATAAACGAGTTAGAAATAATGCATAAGGAAAATCAGATATCGCTTCAACCAGTAACAAGGATGATAAATCCAGAAAATTCGTACCTAATATGTTCAGTTGTTAGTAATGTATAGAATTATTCGAAATAGAGACGGAAGTTGGTTACATTCCAACTGAGTATTGTAGCACCACCAAAATATTTGACTATACAGGAATTGGCTAGCGAAGCAGGATTCAAACCAGTAGATATATTCACAGAGTGGATATACCAAACAAAAGGATCTGGAACGAGCCAGGAGAACATTTTTATTTCCAGCACGAGGCAAGCAATACTCTAATATTGTAACGATAACGGGAGTAACAATTATGGAGAGAAACCCAATACGATTGTTTACTTATCACCAGATCATTTTCAACACGCCAGCGAATATGATGAAAGCCATGGGGAAGATTCCTAATCTTCGGACCAAATGATGCAGAATTTGGAATATCTCATCATTCAAACGTAAGAGTAATCTAACACAATGTTAGATGTTTGATATCTACAAAAGAGAAAGGGAAATAACTGGAAATGGCAATTGGATTTTTACGTTTTAGCTTTAAAAACAATGTGTTACATGGACACTCAAAAGATATTACAAAGATAGAGATAGTAGGCATCTCTAACAAAATGAATGGTACCGATGAAGAAGTCGGACGAAAATTTAAAGCAATAATGAGATTAGAAGCCGAGAAACCAGAATGAAGCGACAAAACGAGCAACTTGGAAAACGATGGATATAAATTTCGAGATCGATAAGCAGTAATAACAGCGACATGTGATGAAACCAAGGAGGAACGCGATGTAACCAAGGACAACATCAAACAATGGAAATCGAAGGACAAGACTAGTGGAACCTGATATAATCACCACCGCCAGTATATGAATGTTAAAAGAAGCACATCCATCGTAGAGAGGAATTATTGCCGGCGATAAGACAAGTTCCCGATACCAAGATCAACAAACATTACGAATATTTTATCGGTACCACGAACCAAATTGGCCACAGATTTAGTTACCAAGAACCATCCAAAGATCGAGGAAGTGTGGTCAGGATCAGGAATCGACCATAGCTTATGTTAAACATTAGCTGGAACCAAACTAACGGTCCATAAGAAATAAATGGGGGGTAGAGATTAAAGCAATGATCCGATACCGGGAGCAAACATTTCAGATAAAATGGATAAAATACCCGGAAAGTTATGGGCCATGATATAGAAGAAGAGCTACATGGATATTAACTTTGCAGAAAGAATAGTCGCAGTCATCGGAAATCTGTTGGTCATAATCGAATATAAAAATGTAAATCAATACAGTATCTAGCGGTATCAAAGATTGAGTGCAGATTGTATAATTGGAACAAGATCTCATGCCAGAAATTTATTAAAAAGAGATAATAATAGACCAGGATCGATGGAGCTGAGAGTAAAACTGCGACGAATATGTATGCTAAAATCAGAAGTGAGATGCTCAGAGGAAAATATAGTGCCAGGGCGCACACAAATGATTTGCTATGTTGAGGTAAACGAAAACTAGGGGAGAAATGATTTCGAACCTAATCACAAATTTGAGAAAAAAGAAGAATTGCCATAGCCAGAGAGATAGTGTACGTAAACGGATAACAGTGAAAATACCAATCAACATTACAAATTTCGATGAGGAAGAGATTAAGTTCATTTACGAAAACGAAAAGATTAGGAAAACTAACACCAATGATGGACATCGACTTCCAACAAAACAAAACTGAAGGAAATGAGGAAGAATTTGGAAATCACGTCAGATATTAAACGGAAACGAGAAAGAACAACTACAAAACTGCTAATGGAATTTAAAGATATATTTGCCGCATCTGACTTAGATCCGAGTACAAGCGATGTAACTCAACACACGATACCATAACGATGATACCCCAATAACACTACGGCCATATCGATGCAGAAGCTCAAAAATCAGAAGCAGAAAAAGAAGTTCAAAAGATGTTAGACGCAGGGTGATCGAACCAGGTGCTCGCCATGGCAATTTCCAGTGTCATGGTAAAGAAAAAAGACGGAACACAACGTTCTGTATAGATTATCGACACTCAACGCGAGTAACAAAACGGGTAACATATCCGTTACCAGACATAAATGAATGTTTACAAACATTACACGGAGCAGCTTATTACATCGTTAGGGATTTAAAAAGTGGTTATTGGGCAGATAAAGGTCAAGAGGAGGACAGAGCAGAAAACTGCCTTTTTACAATCGAAAAGATCTATATACCATTCAAAAAAATGCCTTTCGGACTAACCACGCCACAGCTTCATTCCAGAATGTATGAAACTTTCGTAACTTCATGGCATTAAACAATGTATGGTATATATTGATGATTTATTAATTATTCTAGCACTTTCGAGCAAACATTTAAAAATATTCCGTAACGTATTCATTCGACTGAGACAATGGAAATTAAAATTGAAACCCTCCAAATGCGATTGGCCAAAGGAAAAAGTTACCTTCTTAGACATATTGTGTCGGAAAAGGCAAAGAACCATGATCCAAGAAACATCGAAAAAGATAAAGAATTGCCCTGCTACCAAAAACAGTCACGCAAGTGCAGGAAATTATTTTTAGGGGGGGCCCTTATGCGGGAAAAAGGATTATTATCGAAAGTTCATCAAGAGTTATGCAACCATCGCAAAACCAATACAAGGTTAACTAACCAAAAAAGATACTCCGTTATATATTGGGAAAAGGAACAACAAACAAGCCTTTGAAAAACTCATGAGATAAACTAATATCAGCACCAATACTCGTACAACCCAATTTTAAAGAAACCGTATTTGTTAGTCAACAGACCGCAGTGGATGCATCTGGAGCAGTCCTAGACCAATGGGATGACGAGAAAGAAAGAGCGAGTTAGGATATTACAGTCGAAACATTCAAGAAACATGAAAAGGATTACTCTGTGACTGAAAGAGAGGCATTAGCAATTATTCAAGCTATTAAAACTTCAAATATTTATTATGGGGTCACGAGATATATATCACTACAGATCATCAACCATTGAGTATGGCTAGGCCAACACAAAGAAGCCTCGAGCAGATTAATGAGATGGGCAATGCAGCTACAAGAATACTCACCGTATATAAGTCAAATCCAGGAAAAAGCGAACGCCAACGCAGATTGATGTCAAAGATTTCGTAATTTGAGGAAACTAATGATCCCCAAACGATGTAAGACGAATATGCATGATCATCGCAGAAGATATCGATTTTACAAAACTGAGAAATGAGCAGAAAGAAGACGAGGAGTTAAAAACAATAATCGAATTCATGGAAACCAATGACATGAAAATCTTCGACAACAACAGCAAACTGAAAGAGCATATGGAGAAACACAGACATCGATATACCATAGAAAAGGGATGGTTATTATTAATGGATGGCGAGAAACGACTTATGTGTTTACCAGAAAGTAGGCGAAAAGAAGTATTGATGCAATACCACGACGGAAAGCTTGGAGGACACATGTCAGCAAAAAAGACGGAAGCAAGATTACGTCAAAAATATTATTGGCCAAATATCGGAGAAGACGTGAAAGGATGGATAAAGAATTGTCTGATATGTGCAACAAGGAAAAGCACAGGAAGTAAATTGAAAGCACCGTTAAAGCCAATGCCAATCCCACCAGAGCCAATGACAATGATCGCAATGGATGTAGTAGGACCATTACCAGAAACTAACGATGGAAATATCTATATATTGGTAGTGACAGATTATTTATCAAAATTCCCGGAAGCATTCGCAATTCCAGATCAAAAAGCCAGAACAATAGCGAGAATCCTAGTAGAGGAAATATGCTGTAGATATGGAACACCCAAACAGATTTTAACTGATCAAGGAACCAACTTCATGAGCGAAATAATAGAAGAAGTAACGAATTACTTCAGAATTGCGAAATTGAGAACATCACCGTACCATCCACAAACAAATGGTCAAACCGAACGATTCAACGGCATATTAATAGAAATGATGTCAAATTATGTAAGCAGACACCAAAAAGATTGGGACAGATATATAAACCTATGCCTTATGGCATATAGAATGTCAATACATTCAGCAACAAAAATGAGTCCATTCAAATTAATGTACGGCAGAGAATGTAACATGCCGATAGACTTAGAATATCAACCGCCAATATCACAGTATATGGAAATTGACGATTACGTAACAGGATTCAAAGAGCGAATGCAAGAGATATGGAAAACAGCAGGTATGAATATTAGATTTAATCAAGAAAGTTATAAAGAACTACATGATAAAAAGCGAGACGTACGCGAGCATAACTTTCAGGTTGGAGACTGGGTAATAATCGCAACGCCAGAAATCATCCCAGGAGTTGCCAGAAAATTACAAAGATGTGGTAAAGGACCATACGAGATAATGTATGTAAATGAGAATAACGCCCGAGTTAAACTGGTCAACAATCCACTCACCAGACCTATTTACGTAAACGTAAGCAGATGTAAAGCGATACCTAGAACAATAACCAGAGAACCAGAGAATCGAGGTATGCAAACCAGATCACAAACTCAACAGTTGAGTATAAACGGATTAACGATGAGTCGAAAAATAGAAGCAACATCAAACAATACCGTAGAAGAACCTAAACCGGATGAATCCAAAATTACGCTAAACGCGACTCAAGACAATGTAGATAAGATGGATATAATAGTAAAAGCCATCAGAGAGATAATGCCAGAATGGGTCGAAGGGAAAGGATGGATGAGAATAGTAAACAAAGCAGGGAAAATCGCTATGGATTATGCTAAAGGAGCTAGAAGCCCACCAGAAATGGATCGTATCAAAGAAAGTATACCCATGATATTCACTATGGCAGATGTAGAAGGAAATGTACCTTTACATATTGCAGTACAGCATAGAAACACCCAACGAATAATGGATATAATTCAATTTATGCAGAAATGCGGACACACCTCAAATATACCAAACGAAGAGGGACAAACACCATTAATGTTCGCAGTTGCAGCAGATGCTTCTACAACAGTTCTGAGAGAACTACTAAAAACCGGATCATCATTCAAAGAGAAAGACAATGGAGAAAACAATGTACTACACTATGCACTGAAATCGAGACAAGCAAGTACAATAAAATTCATAACCAGTAATGCGACAATCAGAGAGAGAGAAATGATGGGTAAAACAATCCAAACACTATGGGAAGCTATCGACGCCAAACAAGACGAAGCAACAGCCAATCTGTTAAAATGGACCTACGAAGGTTCACCACTCAAAGTATTCAATGTAAACTATATGGTAAGAAATAGAAATGTTCTATTGAAAGAAACAATATATGCTCATTACCCGTTCCCAAAAACAATAAAAGCAATGTTGAAATGGGAAGGACTGAAATTCACCAATCATGCAAAAGAAGCAATACGAATCGGAGACAAAAAGGAACAGTTATTGATGATAATACATAGATGGCATCGAAAGCAAATAAGATTCCAAGCGAGCAAACAAGAATAAAAGAGATGGATGATATAAAAGCCAGAATAATAAAAGCATATGAGGAAATAATCGAAATAATAAATGTCGAGGACGACATTTCAAAAGAAACCCCGGATGGAGATAATAATAATGATAATAATGAAGAAGGGGTGACAGCAGCAAAAACCAGGATGATCAAAATACTAGAGATGAAAACAAATCCACACAACAAGAGAAAAAAGAACCACCTAACAAGGAACGTCAAGAAACGAGCAACAGCAATAACGAAGGAAAACGAAACAAAAGGATGATGTTACTACAACAAAGGAAAAATCAAAACCGACCGACCCTGCTACAAAAAATAATGATATTGATTACGTCCATCAGGTTAACGGAAGCTGACGAAAATATCACGAAAGAAATGAGATCGTTCAGAATACGAACAATAAACGATAAAGGAATTTCAAGTGAAGGGATATGCTTACAACTGACAATGAATATAAGCATAAGTTGTCAATTCGATTCAATAGGAAAACCAGGAAGGATGGAAATACGATCCGAAAATTCATCATCATGTCAAACCACCAAAGACGTATGTAGAGATGCTACAGAAGATAGAAACGTAAAAATCCAAGTAGAGCCAGGGATAGGCAAACTACGAATAATAAACAGAGGAATAGAGACGATTGAACAAGTATGTATACAAAACAAAATTATCGATTGTTGGAAAATGAACATGAAAGCAGGAAAGAAATGCGAATGGGATAGTCTAGAGGGCAACGCAGAATATATAATATGTGCCAATAACGATATAATAATAACCTGCACATTAGCCAAAACCCTGGGAGAAAAACTCACAACACCAAAAGAAGAGCCTTATCAACGTCGAGCACGAGAAAATAAAGAAATAATAATAAAAGTAGAATCAAACCCAGAGATTGGAGAAGAGATAATAGTCGAAAATATGGGCAAAAAACCCATTACAAAAGTTTGCATATTCGAAACTAAAAAGAACGGAACGATAAATGAGAGAATCAAATGTCAATCAAATGATGATATCAACAATCAAAAATACCGTATTCCAACAAAAAGAAAGCGTGGAAAGTACATAGTACACGTTCAGAGAGGAAGAGATGATTACTGGAAATCAATAACAAGAAAGTTGTTAGAATCAGTTACGACGAAACGTCCGGAAAAAGAAACGAAAGAGAAACCGTACCAACGACAGATCAGAGAAAGTAAAGCAGTAATAATAAACATAGAATCAAATGCGGTAAATGAAGAGGAAATAGTAATTGAAAACACAGGTGAAAAACCCATCACAAAAATCTGTGTATACGAACCTAAAAGAAACGAACCAGTAAACAAAAGAATCCAATGTGAAACGAGCAGCAATATAACGAATCGAAAGTACCGCATACCGACGAAAAGAAAACTCGGAAAATATGTAATAAATATCCAAAAGGGAACTCATGAGCATTGGAGAACGATAACAAGGAAACCACTCAAGTCAAATGCGACAGATCAACCTATAACAAAACAATCTGAGAGAAAACCAAGAAACGAAACATGGAAAAAAGGAATGATCATGGACGATAGCCACCTTTCAATTCACGAAGCGTTACAACTCCAGAAAGCACTCAAAAATGTGCAACCAAAAGAAGGTATAATGGAGACAACCAAGGCAAGGGAAAATACAACTACGCAGCCTAACAAAAAGAATTATATAATTAAAATGATTTGGATAACAACAGCAATAGTAAGCAGCGTAGTAATGCTGATAATAATTCAATTAGTAAAAACTACCAAATGCCGAAAGAAGTCAATAAAGAAAAGATTATGGCCAGCAGTAGAAAAATTCAATTACGATATCGAATTAGGACAATACGATGCAGAAAGAACTGAGGAATATGAAATAATAGGAAATTCTAGTACGAGCGGACTCTGGTTAAAAGAACCGCCCATTATCGAAGCACAACAATGGTCCAACGAATCCGACGTATACCAGATAATGAATGAGAAATATGGGGATATACGGACATTGCGTACAGAGCCCCCGGAGACGATGGTGTAAAACGAAAAAGAGACGTTGTATATAGTGTAAAATATTATGTAGTATAATAGTAGCAATGATATGTATATTTATAAATATTGTACAAAATACGTGAGAAAAATGAAATAGAGAGAATGCCGATGAATTAATGATGTATTATAACTAACAGATGGATCCGAATAACGCAAATCAACAAAATCAAGTGAGAATACCACCATTCGTAGAAGTAATACAACAACCAACAGCTGCCAATGTACCCATAGAAATTATAGAATTAAATCAAGGAATATACCAAGATTCAGGAATTGAGGCAACGTGGAGACGGCAATGCGAATTAATGACATTAATAACGAACAATGCGCAAACTCAGTGGACAAATACTCATCTAGTATTAACAGAAAGCGTGAACAGAGGCCTGCAACAAGCTATAAGATTGGAAGAGCAGCAAAGAACAATACTACAATTGCAGAGAATAAATGAACAATTAACAGATCAAGTTAGATGGCAAGCTGACGAAATTAGAAGACTACGTAACAACCAACAGCACGTAGATCCAGCAAGTTGGGTGGAATGGATAGCATCGATGCCAGAATTCACCCCAGAACCGGATTCAACAGTGGAGTAAAAATAAAGCGTACCTTGTAAATATGTAAAAATAAAACGATAGAAGTAAAGCAACGTCGAGTAATTGAAAATTTTGTAGATATGCAGACAATTATCGAGAGAATAAGAAGAAGCGAGAATCCATCCGAAGATACGAGACGAATAATGAAAAATAGAATCAAAGTGGTGTACGATATAAAAGAAAGATTGAAATGTTGTAAATGTAAAGAATTATTGATTGGAGCAAGACAGACGAAATGTGGATGCAGAATATGTACGGACTGTACGATAGAAGTAATAGAAACAGAAACAATAAAATGCCCTGGATGCGACGAAATATTGGAAAAGGATGAAGATCCTACAACGATGGATAAAGCCACCAATAAAGAGATCAATAATCTATTAGTCCAATGCCAAGTAAAAGAATGCGAATGGAAAGGACTAATGAAGGAAGCAGAAAGTCACGCAAATGAATGCGAATATAACGAGATAGTATGCGAACAATGTCAAACCATCACAACAAAAAAGACTATGAAAGAACATCACAAAGTGTGCATCAAGAGAGAGGAAAAATGCGAATTCTGTGGAGTCATCGACGAATGGATAAAAATAGAAATGGAACACCGGAATCCAAAAGAGGAACAAATATGTGATCTATACGAAGGGATATGCAAAAACAACTGCGACAGGAAAGATAAAGTCAAATTAAAAGAACATTGGAACGAATGCATCGGCAAACCGGTCAAATGTCCATTAGAATTATTCAATTGCCAAACACAACTACCAGTGGCGGAAATGCAAAAGCATATGATGGAAAATAGTATCGAGCATACCGAAATCATGATGAAAACGATAGGAATGTTGGCATGGGAAGTAAAAAGCCTACGAACGGAAAATGATTCACAAAAGGCAATAATAAGAGAAATATTGGAGTCCAGAAAGAATTTCGAGAGAAGCCAAGGAGACACACTCAAGAAAATGGGCGAAATGGAAAAGAAAATGCAACAGATGACCAACAGCATAAAGGAACTAGAAACCAACAGTTCTATAGCCAGAAAACATCCTACAGCACCATTTATATGGAAAATAACCGAATTCGCAGAGAAGCTTCAGAGAGCAAAAGACGGAACACAGAGAATCTTGGACAGCCCACCAATATACAGTTGGAAAAATGGATACAAATTGGGCATTAGACTATATCCAAATGGAGATGGGAATGCAACAGGCACCCACATCAGTGTCTTCATCAGAGTGGGAAAAGGAGATTACGACGAGCTATTAGCATGGCCTTTTAAACAAAACATGATATTAACAATGAAAGGATATGAGGATTACCGCAATCCAATCAGAACAGGAAATGAACCACAGATGGGAAGACCAACAACCGACTGGAATACAGCGATTGGGACACCACGTTTCTATCCACAACAACGATTGAGAGGAGAAGGATTCTTGCGAGAAGATAATCTGTATATAAAGTTAGAAGTGGAGAAGCCAGACAAGACGTTGTAAAAAAAAAAAAAAAAAAAAAAAAAAAAATGTAAATAAAATGTAAATAAAATAATAAAAATCAAATAAAAATCAAAAAATTACAAATAATCAGAAAAATCAGAAAAACAAAAATTCAAAATAATGACGATATTTAGATGGCAAGCGGAATCAGCGAAGAGATAACAGTACAGATGAGAGAAGGACCAGATTCGATATGGACGAGACTATGGAAAAAAACCAGAGGAAGAGGAAAAAATTAAAACCTTAGTAATCGCAATTCAGCATTATACCAGTTTCGACACAACCGGACGACCATGGAAAATGAGGAAAGTAATTTACTCACAGAGAAAAGTAAGATACGAGGAGTTGAGGAAAGAGGAACAGAGATATTTAACGTTCAAAGATAATAAAGTATTCACTGACCGACAAAGCAAAGAGATGGCAGCACAAGGATTCTTTTTCTCAGGAACCCCCGAATTACCAGATGAAGTTACCTGTATTTATTGTCAAGGAAGACTCTCGCATTGGGAAAAAGGAGAAACAGCAAAACGAGAACACCTGAGAGGAAATTTTCAACCTGCCCATTTAGAATAAACATTGATGTCGGAAATCAAGCGATAAACAGATTAGAAGGACTCCGACAATCAGAAGTTGACAAAGATGAAAAGGGAGGTGAGAAAAAGATAACGATAATAAAGGGTTTCGAAGATCCAGCAGAATTAATATGGGAAAAAGAGACTATAAATAGAACATTCGAAGAGAGAATTAAAACTTTCAAAGGAAATCCAAGAGCAGCAGAATTCGCGAGTCAAGGATATTGTCAAACAGCCAGAGGAATAATGTGCGAAGGATGCAAAAATCAACAACCAGTACCAGATCAGAATGTCAAAAAGCTAAAACATAAAGGAAAATGCATGTATAAGCAAGAAAAAGAGTCAAAGAACATCGAAATAATAATTACCAACCAACAAATAGAAGACATTTTGGATCGACCAAAAACGAGAACCCTAATGCTATTATCAGGAGTGGATACTCAAAAGATGAGAAAAATAATCAAAGAAAGATTAGCTAATAATTTAGAATGGTATGACTCAACACAAGCAGTAATCCGAGCAATCAAGCGATATCAAGAGAAACCAAAAGAGAATCGAGACGGATCAATGATAAAAGAAGCCATTTTGGAGCAGTATCAATGTGTGACATGTTGGCAGAAACATGTGGAAATAATTTATAATCCTTGTGGACATATGGTCACATGTGAAGCGTGCGGGATAAAAGTTGATATATGTCCAGTATGTAGAAAGCCGATCAACGGGTGGATCAAAGGATTCCGTTTCGCTGATCAATAGATAAAAATGGAAGTAATGTGTAAAAATGTAATAAAGATAAATGTAAAAAAAAAAAAAAAAAAAAAAAATTATAAAATCCAAAAATTCACAAAATACGAGATGATGTAAATAATGATAAAATCTTGAGATGATTGAAAGGAGAGAATAATCGATTATTAATATTTAGAAAACAATTATGAATCTAAACGAGACAAAAGAAGTTGTGAAAGAGACTGAAGAGTCAAAACCAGCAATCAAAGATCAATCAGATTCAATAAAGGTAACAAGTGAGGAAGTAGAATTATGGAGACAAAGAACGTTACAACTAAAAGAAATGCTACTAATCGTAGAAGAGGAATTAGTGCAAGAGACTCAAAAAACGAAAAGGATGAAAGAAAAGTGGGAAAAACAACTAGAACAAAAAGCAACCTACCCAGAAGGAAAAGAGAAAGCGTACCAAGAGCGAGAAGAAGAAATGATGAAAGAAGCTATGCAGAACCAAACCAGAATTATAAACCAAAGAAAGGAGATCAGAATGTTGGAGCAAGAGAAGCAAGATCAACGAAGTGAAATCGAAAGATTGCGTGAAGTAATAAAAGATAAAGAAGTAGAGATACGAGAAGAAGGAGAGGAGACGATAAAAATTATACAACAAATGCAGGAGGAAATTGGGCAAATTAGCACCCAATATCGAATAGAGAAAACAAAGAGAACCCATTTGGAACAAGCCAAAGAATGGGCAAAAAGACAAGCGCGATATTGGAAAATCAAATGGACAGAAGATAGAGAACACTCAAGAAGTAATTGGGAATCGCGGATCAGACATTATATTCAGCAAATAGCCGAAGAAGAGGATAGAACAAGAGCTTACAAAGCTAAATGGGAAAATGCGAAAAAGGAAGTCAACAAGCTGAGAAATCAAGGGCCAAAACCATCAAAGAAAATAAGAGAGCCCAGAGACGATGGACAGGAAAGAATAGTGATCCAAACAATGGCGGAAGCGAGAAAGTGGAAAGACAAGTATAGATTGTCGAAAATCGAGGATGCGATGCAATGGGAACATATACAAAAACAAGATCATGAAATAGTATGGCAACAAACGAGAATGAAGGAGATGCTTGTAGAACAAGAAAAGACTCTTAAACAGAGACAAATACAACAAATAAAAACGGAAGACAAAGAAAAGTGGATCAAATCAGAAGCAAGAAGATGGAAGAACCAGTACCAAGAAGCCAAGAAAGAAATAAGACTGTTACCCAAAAAGATATTGAGTATGGAAGATTGGGAACTATGGGAACAAGTCGAAGCGCAGAAAGAAACAATCGAGGAATTGAACGAGGAAATCCAAACAATGGAATACCATGAGCGAGCCAGACAAAATACAATAAGAAGGCTCAGGAAAACCGACAAGGACCTCAGAAAATGGATTGATCAGCTAAATCAAAAGATAACGGAAACCCTACACGAACAAACGGATGAAAGACGACAAATCCAACAATTAAACGAGAGAATAACAGAACTCCAGCAGGCGGTGAACGGACACCGAGGAGTCGCAGTATTTAAAGAAATCCAGTTGAGACATCAACATGAAGTTAATGAGCAGCTGAAAGAACAAGTTGAAGCAGAAATAAAAGCGATAAAGCAAGGATATGAGGAAAATGAACAAAATCTGAGAAAAGAGATTGAAAAGTTAAAAGCTTTGGAAAACACGCATCGATTGGAAACGCAAGTGGAAGAACTAACGGAAAATACGGAATATCTTACCTATCTCTTAGACGAAGAGATACAAATATCAAACGCCTTGCGTGCAGAAATAAATACCTTGCAGAGCCGACCACCAATCCTGCTTATGCCGTTATACCCAACTGAAATTCCAACTCAAGTACCTGCCGAACCCGATGAAGGATTCGGGGAGACGGACGAAACGATAGCGTAAATTTAAAGAGAAAAATTGAAAAAAATGTAAAAAGATAATAAAAACAATAAAAATTATAAAAACAAAAAATTGTAGCCAATGTATATTTAGCATGAATCCAAATGAAGTAGAAATCCGAATGAATCTAGAAGACGGAGAATACGTACCAAGCCCAATCCAATTAGTAGAACCTATCGAGCAAGACCCACTGAGATATTACAGTAAAAGATGGAGAGCCGAAAGAAAAGAGTGGCAAGAAATAGTGGAGGAACAAGAATCAGAAATCGCCCGGATAAATCAACAACTGATACAATCTAAACAGTTAGCCAATACGATAAAGCGGAAACTAACATCCAGCATGGGAGAAAACAGAGATCAAAAGAGAGAAAATGGACAATTGAGACGAGAATTGGCTGAAATAAAAACCCGTGTAATCCTGGAAGACTATTGGAAAACCGAAGCAGAACGAATGCGAGACAGCAGAAAAAGCGAACAGAGATACGTAATACAACTAGAAGACAGTTGTAAAGAAGCCAGAGAAATAAAAGAGAGCCATCAACAAGCCCAAGAGGAAATTAGAACATTAACAGATCAGCTCAAGGAAGCGAGACGAAAGCTGGAAAAACAAACAACCAAGCGGGTCAACTACAAACGTCAACTCAAGAGAAAACAAACAAAAGAAAGAAATCTTCAAATGAAAATTCATAATCAACAAAGAATAATCAAAGAAGGTAAAGAACGATTAAAAGAACTCCCAAAACTAACCGAGCGACTAATAAAAGCCCAAGTCCTGATAATGAGATTCTCAGAAAATGAAATTAAAGAAGAGTGCGAGAGACACTCAACCCCAGAAAGAGAGAAAGAGTAAAAAGGGCTAAACTCCACTGTATATAGTTGAATAAAATTGTAAATAGACGTGAAAATTGATTGATATATATTAGAAATGAAAACCATGAACCCAACGTTATGGATCACAATGACAATGATGATAATGATGAGAAAGTATAATACTGAAAACCCATTAGAAAAATGCGAGAGATCCCAACCCTTCAGAAGAGAAGACAGCACCTGTGCCGATTACAAAGAAATTTGTAGCAATCCCGATAATGAAGAATGTCAGCAAATAAAACTACAATGTATACAATGCCCCATGAAAGAGAACAAGGATGAGATAAAACAGAATATCGAGAAAACCCAAATAATGATACAAACCCTACTGAAAAATAATGAAGAAATAGCCAATATAAAAAATGAGAATCGAGAAATAAAGAAAACCCTAGAAAATATCATCAGACAAATTCAAAGAACAGCCAAAGCAAATCCCAATAACAAACCAATCCAAGAAATTCAAAAGATCGTCCTATTAATTAAAAAGCAACTAGGAAAACGAGTGGGACAGGAAAACGAACCCCATACAACAAATCTATCAATCAAACTTATACTACTGATTAGTATAATATTCAACATAATACTCTTTATATGCTGTCTCATCCTCGGCCTAACAAAAAACAAGCAAAGGCAAAATACCCCAATTCAAAAATTCAGAAGAATGTTCACCCAAATTCGAAAAATCGACAAAACCAACAAAACGACAAGACTCTCGCAGATTTCTATCAATCACCCTTCAAGATCAGCCCAGCTGGAAAGCGAAACCCAAGCCGTCAGTGATTCATTCGAAGCCAAATATAACTGATTTACATTGATTTAAACTGATTAACTCGTACTGATCAACAGTGAATTGAACTGATACTACAAAACTTGCACTGATATTAAAAAACTGAACTATCTGATGTTATTTGATTATGTATCGTAGTAGGACCTTAAGTCCATCTTTTTCTTGATAATTTAACCGTACCGTAAAAACTTTTTAGGAATGTGAATATTGAAAACAGAATGTATGTATCATTTTATCAATTGAAATTGCGGGTCGCAATTTTACGGACCCCCGAGTGTTTTATGTTGGGCCAAAACGTAAACGGCCTTCAAAATGTTTAAATGGATCAGAAACACACACGCAAACACAACACGCAATTTAAATAAAACCTCAAAACACCAATTAAACCATATAAAATCTGAGAAATAAAAGAATTAAATATAAATTAAGAAACATAAAAATAAAATAAAATATTAACAAAATGCACCAAGATCCGCACGATACCTACACAAATATAGCAAGAAAACACGACAAATTCGACGAAATTGGAAAAATCAGTTAAAGTTCATTAAAGCAAGATTTAAATCGGAAAATTTGAATTAGTAATAATTCAAATAAAATTCTAAATAAAAAATTATTAAAATAAATCGAAAATAATAAAAATAAATATTAGAATTTGCTAGAAAACAACAAGGTCGAATTTTGTTTTACTACATCAAATTTTACACACCAAAAATTTAGGTATATATACTGATCCATTTTCACATTAAAGTTAACCATTTTTCGAAAACCAGTTTTAAACCAGTTTTAAACCATTTTTAAGACTAGAAACTATTTTTGAAATTACTCCGTGTTTTCAAATTATTTGAATCTTTTAAATCTATTTTCAGAAATTTAGGTGAGAATCATTGATTTTGGAACCCTCTTTCCACGCCCCGTGTCTTGCATCTCTGTAGAGCTCTGCTCGGACGTCGGCGTGGGAAGAGAGGCATTTGGTTTATTATGTGAATGTATGCTAATTTTTTATGAATTGGAAGGGTAACTTGTTATATTTTTCTTATAATTAATAAACTTTATTATGTATAATTTGTTTCATATATATCTATAATTTGTTAATTAAAATATGTCGAAATTTTTCCGGCCCACAGCCGAAACATAATGCAAGTAAATAAAATCTACACACAATTCAGATTCGTGTAAGCGCGTGGAATATCGCCAATGATCTGTGCCCGTGAAGACCCGGCGTGCGGAACGCAGAGTTGGATCGTCAATATTACCATTATAGATGAGAGGAGGAATAAGGGAGAAGTCATTTGATTGCTTCCTCGTTCCTCGTTTCTGTAAACTCGACTTAACTCATACTACACATGGCTCAAAATCATCTACACCGAGTAGTCCAGTGGGCACTCATTAAATATAATATGAACACATTATGCGCCTAAGGTCTATTAACGGGGAATGGCACGGGGAATCAAATCGTTGATATTGATTAATAATTTGAAATAACTTAGATGAACAATATTAGTACAATTGAATTGAACTTGTCTTTCAAACAGATTAATGTAGCTGTATTTTATTAATTCAACCCAATGTAGCTGTTAATCAAATTTGAAGTAACGATTTAGTCAATGAGAAGCAGAAATTAAAGTAATGCGAAAAATTTTATCACTTGGATTTATTATTGAGTAAAAATGTGTAATGGTAATTGTAAGAAAAGGATTAAAATTCAAGTAAACATTGATTAACTTCTATTAAACTAATTATCGAGGGAAATTGATAACTCATTAATTTGACCAACGTTGGAACAACTATCGATGAAAACTAAAGGCAGATCAAAACAATCCATCAAATTATTATAGTTAAAGGTAAAGTGTTATCGAGAGAAATTTTTGTGATTACCTCATGATAAGTTGCTTAAATATCAGTGAAAATTTGTGAAGGAGCATGTCAACCATTAAAACTCAGGAATTAGAATAAATATTAAACTGGATTAATCGATTTGATGGGCAAGTTCTCTTTAATAATAAGATAAATTTAATTGAACAATATAAATACTATGGCAACCTAAACATCAAATATGATCGACTAGGATTTGAACCAGCCCAACTAATGTTGACAATAAAATAACTGATTTGAATTAATTATGACAAAATCCCTTATCACTTCAAATACCAATTACTATAAATAAATTAGAACGAAAAATTGTTTAAAATTTATTATCAGTAAATTACCACTACTCGTTCACATAAATCCAAAATGATGCATGAGATGTCCAAGAGATAAACGAAATGGTTCAACAAAAAATTCCAATAGAAGCCGAATCAAAATTGAAATAAATCGATCCATCATATTAGCGATCAAGAAAACTCCCTTAAAAAATATGCGAAAAAATTACGTAATTAATAACATAAATTACCAGATGACCAATTGCAACTTATGAAACATTATCATCTTTACTGAAAAGATCCCTCGTCCCGATAGCACCAGATAAATAACTAGTCCAAAATCCCCGACCCACTGCAACTCGTCACAATGAACGTCGACCATGAAATGATTTGCAAAGTACCTAAAATAGATACGTAAATTATTGAGTTGAGAAAATTTACTGACTTACAAATCAGCATCCACAATAATGTAAACATCCGCTACAATAGCCAAATCATGAATGCCATACGTTTCCGGCCTATCCGGATATTCATAGTACATTCATTATGATCAAGCGTACAAGTATTTACTTATAGATCCGGTTCTAAAACTTAATAATGATCTTGATTAATTTAATTTTTTTTGGTTTGTAAATAATAATCATTAAGAATATTCCTTCTTAAAGTTTTTAATTTAATTTTGTTCATAAATAATAGTCAGAAAAATTGTTTTCTTCTTAATTACTTCTCCTTAATTTTTTTCGAATTTAATCGTCCAAGCCCTAATTAGTTTAGTGATTTTGATTAATTTAATTTTGTTTGTAACTAATAATCGTTAACATTACTTCTTCTTAAATTTTTCGGATTTAATCGTCGCAGTACTATTTAGTTGAGTGATTAAAAATTTATTATACAAGCATAACTTAACCGGTCGCCCACTTAATTGGCACGCAAGGTCAAGACATCTAGTAGACATTCAAACGAGTATCCATTCTAATGTTAGAAAGTCACCGATAATCGAATGAGACAGAAAGACAAATGATTTTCCACCGACCCCTCTTCAAGTTCTGAGAGTTAAGATACTTTGAAGTTAAGATACCCCAGTTCCGTCAAATTGATAAGCAACATTATGCACGTACAGAGTAAACATAATTTTTCCTTCTTTCATTCAGAACCAACCGAGGCTATGCTCGAACTACCCGCCCATGTAGTGGAACAATGGAGACAGGCATGGAGCCGGGTGTACCAAGAACGATACCCTTCCATGCCTGAAGATGACCAACTAGAAGATATAAACCCAGAGGAGTTCATGCGGCAGTTCCAGGGGCCGTTCGACGAGCCTAACCCTTCTCAGGATATCTTGACTCAAGCCCAGGAGCTTCTGGAGGACCTCCTCCAACTCCAACGTCAAGTCGAAGAAGATGTGGCAAGGGCCACAGCACACCTGGCCAACGTCCAAGATGATCTGACGGCAGGACGGTTAGCCAGTAGATACCCACCCTCACCAAGGCCAGTTAGAAATCTTAAAAGGCCGGTAATCGTGATCCCTGGTTACTCGCCAGAAGAAGGGATCAAGCGATTTCTCGCTGACGATTAATTCTTGTTGTGATGATTTGAATATTAGTACTAAATAAAATAATATAATAATAACATTGTGAGGAATTAAATAAAACCACTATTATTTTGTCTTCTCAAACTAACGCCGATGAACCAGCTGGTTAGACGATAGGAATTTAGACGCAAAGGGACCAATAAATAAAAGCGAGCGCAGGTCTTCTATCGACAGCTCGTGAACCCGAGGATTGTCCGAGCAACTATAGTATTAGCTAATGATACTCAATTTTTGCGGGCAGTCAACCACTTGAACACATTACCAACGTTGCCTAGCAACGGGTGCCAAGTGGCAGTTAGCATCTTTTTGTATGGCGTTACGGGGCAACCATGGAATAATGTAAACAGACGTCGAAACCCTGTAACCCACCAGTATTCTAATCTTTAATTTTATTATTTTTCAATTTATTTTAATAATTTTTCATTTAGAATTTTTATTGAATTATTACTAATTCAAATCTTTCGATTTAAGTTTCATTTTCATGAACTTTTATTACTTTATCAATTTTGTCGAATTTGTTGTGTTTTCTTGTTATATTTGTGTTGGTATCGTGCGGATCTTGGTGCGTTTTGTCATTATTTTAATTTATTTTTATGTTTATTATTTTATATTTAATTCTCTTTTTTCTCATATTTGATAGGGTTTACTTGATGTTTCAATAGGTTTTATTTTAAATTTGCTTGTTATATTTGCATGTGTGTTACCGATCCATTTAAACATTTCTCAAGGCCGTTTGTGTTCTGGCCCAACACAAGTAACTACATAAGATTAAGAATCCATGACCTAAATTAATAAACATTAATATAAAAAGGAAACTAAATCTACAATTTTTTTAAAAGTATACACAAATTGTTTTATTTCGAATGAAAATTTTGTTGTAATCATTTTTATTTGGAAATAAATTTTCGAGCAAATTTTCATAATTTGATTTAACTAAAATTTTTTATTTGCATGGTAAAATATGTTCAGAATTATTAAAAATTTATTTTCTGTCACTGAAGAAATATGAATCTGTATTTAAATGTTGTTTTTTCATATAAATATGAAATTTTAGTGTTTAGTTTAAATTTAAAATTTTTTGTTTTTTGCAGTTAATTAATAATATCGCCATTTATGATTTTTAGTTTTTGTAATATTAGATTTTCCCACATATTTATTGTTATAAATATATTTCGTTGTTAAACTCGCAATAGAATGGAAAATTCTCCACATCGGCGTTACAATCCTTTAATGAAATCATGGGTATTAGTGTCTCCTCACAGAATTGACAGACCATGGCAAGGGAAAATTGAAAAAGCTACTCAGAAAACAACCAACTGTGATTCTATTCCCAAAAATCCTTTACAGCCAAATGCTGTGAGAAGTAATGGTGAAATAAATCCCGATTACAAGTCAATTTATCTTTTTAAAAATGATTTCCCTGCTTTATTAAATACAGATTTTATAATTCCATTTGATGAAAATTCTGAAGATTTCAATTTTTTTCGTACTGAAGTGGCGAAAGGCGACTGTTTTGTAATGTGCTTTCATCCATTGTCAAAAGTAACATTGGCTACAATGGAATTGGGGGAAGTCGTTAACGTAATTAAGAAGTGGGCCTCTATTATTGCAAATGATTGTAAAATTTATGAGTGGATCCAGATATTTGAAAATCGAGGTGACTTAATGGGATGTTCTAATCCTCACCCACATTGCCAAATTTGGTCAACTAAATATCTTCCAAACATTCCATCGCAGAAAAATGATAATCAATTGGAATATTTTAAAAAGTATGGAAGTCCAATGTTGCATGATTATGCAAATCGTGAAATTGTTCACAAAAAACGAATTGTATGTATGAATGAATCCTGGATATGTGTTGTTCCATTTTGGGCTGAATGGCCATTTGAAACAATGATTTTGCCTCGTCGAAATTTTGTAAAGAGACTAAATGATTTGTTGGAAAACGAAGTGGAAAGCTTAGCTCAATTGATGCAAATTTTACTGAAGAAATATAATAATTTGTTTAATGTTGACTTTCCATATTCAATGGGATGGCACGGAGCTCCAACGGGTAGTTTTATTGATATAGATGTATCACATTGGACGCTTCATGCAATTTATTATCCTCCGTTGCTCAGATCGGCTACTGTTAGGAAATTTTTTGTAGGTTTTGAATTACTCGCCGAGTCTCAAAGGGATTTGACACCAGAAAAAGCAGCAGCGATTTTGCAAAATGTTGAAATATAAAGTCATAAAATATTGATCAGTTTGGTTAATTGACATTTTATTAATAAACTTATTTTAAAATTTGCTTTTTCTCTACACTCATATAAGAAAATCTTTAAAGGTATGGAAATAAAAGACGTTAGGAATTGTTATCAGATAAAGCAATTCCTAGAGTTTTACTGGATAACACCACCCGTAAGAGTTTCATTAAACCTCCATGAAGAATTTATCCAACTCAACATGTACAGACTGAATATCTACATTACATAATTAAAAATTTTAAATAAATTGCAAGATGTGAGAAACTAATGATTGGACCTCTTTCGAATTTCTTTTTGTTGGGTTGACACAAATATTTGAATATGAGAGTCAGTGTATAAGATGATGAGAATAATTAATTTCATAATATTATAATAACCCAATCATATTACGTGTTTAGAAGAAAAATCATAAGTAATTATAAGTAGTATTACATCAAAGTTTCTAATCATAATCAACATGAAATGTTGTATTATTAAAAATGATCAAACAAGAAAATGATTCCATGGATGAACTTTGAAATTGTGAAAATGGAAGTGAAGCGCTACAAAATCTTGATCACTAGACGACATAAATATACTTCAAAGAGATGAATAAATAAACAATTAATGTCCAAATCATGAACATAAAGAATGTGATTAGTGCATCAAAAAACTTCAGGGTTTGAGGGCTAACAAATCGTATTCTGTGAAAATTAAAAACGTTTGAGAAATTCTATCATCAATAGATCGTCTATCAACATTTATAACTATAGAAATCTAAACGAAAGATAGGTGAAATTGTACAAACAAAAGAGATTCAATAGATATCTTATCTCTACGTTTTCATAATAAGTTCAAAGCAACATCCGCATGAGGATGACGGATAAGGAGTTTGCTCATCTGTGATATGCAGTCAACGCTAAAAACAAACGGCGACACTTCTTGTTGATACTGTTGATTAATTGGAGGGATTTTCAATCTACCGTTCATTTAGTTGGTTGATAGATAAACACCATAAAACGAATTAGATTTGTTGAAAAACAATCGAGTCGTAAATGACCAACCAAACATGCACTGACATTAGAGTTAAAGACTACAACAAAGTGGTTCACAACTAGCTCTCATTTCACTCTGCAGATTTTCATTTTACAACCCTAATGTAAACGATAATTGTATGAAATATAAATATATTTTTATTTAAATATTTAGATAGCTATATTTTTTAACTAGAATATAATTTTAACCATATTGTAACGCTAGAATCCAAACGTCAATTCTTTCAACTTATAGGGGTAGATGGAAGATTGAGGAGCAGTCTTTTGGCTGTCCCTTCTTCATCCATCTCCCGAAAATTCGACCTAAAATCGATAATAACTCATCGGCTTAAAATCATTCACACCGAGTAGTTCAGTGGACTCTCATAAAATCCTAATATCGATATATCTAAACCTAGGACTAAATAAAGGAGGTGAGTGTGAGAGAAGAGCGGATAATCGTTGCAACGTTAAAAAATCACTTATCTAAAATGAATAATCTAAAATAACTATCCGAGTTAAAAGCCTTTAATAAAGCATAAATATCTAATAACGAGAAAGTTGTTGGGCCACCACACAAATAGCCTTGAGAATTGTTTAAATGCATCAGTAATACAGCACAAAACCCAGCACCAAGATAACTTAAAATACAATATACAACACCAATTAAACATTTTAAAATCTGAGAGAATATAAATAAATATAAAATCAAAAACATAAAAGTAAAATAAAATAAATACAAAATGCATCAAGAAACGCACGAAATTTACATAAAAAATAACATAATAACAAGAAAATTCGACCGTAAAATGACCATTTATATAAAAGAAAAAAATTAATGAATTAAATGAATAAAAATAAAATATTTTTAGCTGAATAAATTTATTTAAAAATGTTAAAAATAAATTACCAATTTAAATTAAGAAATAAATTAAAATTTAATTTAGATAACACAAATAATTTCTAGGTCGAATTTTGTTTAATCGCAATAAAATTAACACTCAACGTTAAGGTCAAATTATAGGTACATATACTGACGTGTTTTCACAAATTAACAAGCACAAGTACTAGAACTAAAACTAAACTAAATATTACTTGACAGTATTATTTCTAACTTGGTTAGAATATCAATTTTCCGTCTCACTGGGAGACTGGTTGTATTAGTGTGCACTATAGCACTTATTGATTGGAATTTTTATTAGAATTATTAATGGGTGGATTATCAATGGATTATGTTACGAATTTTTAATGGATTATGTTACAAATTTTTATGGATTATGCTATGAATTGTTAATGGTAAATTATGATACAAATTGTTAATTTTCAATATATGATTTTTTGATGTTGAATTATGCTATTACGAATTTACAATATAGGATGAATTGTGGATTGATAATTTCTATTATATTTCATATAATTATTTCATGCATTCGAGACTTTTACCCAATTGATCTGGTAATTTTCATTTACTCCTTTTACGGCCCACAGCCAAAACAAACTGCAAGTAATTAAAATCACACATAATCTATCGAACCATGTAAGTGCGTGGAATACTGCCAATGATTCGTGCCCGTGAAGGCTCCGGCGTGCGGAACGCAGGAGCTGGAACGTCAATATTATCCGTACATAGGGGAAATTGGAGGGTAAATGAGTAGACCGTTGGCTGCTCCTTCATCATCCGTTTCCTAAAAAATTGACATAAAATTTTAACAACAATCGGCTCAAAATATCTAACACCGAGTAGTCCAGTGGGCACTCATTAAATATAATATGAACATAAATAGATCTTAAGGACAAAGAGGGATTGGGTAGCGGGGAAAAATGCGAAATCATTGCAACAGTTAAAATGAATAGCCATCGGAAAAAGATTAATCCGAACTACCAAAATCATGAAATAATGTTTTTAAATAAGAATTAAATAAATTATGTTAAATTGAAACGGAAAATATTGGCAGAACGCTGCGCAAATTTTTGGAAATAGTTAAAACATTTATCATAAAAAAACTGTAAAATAAGGGCGGAACGCTGCTCAAATTTTCCGAAATGATTAAATACTTATCGAAAATAGTAAAATAAAAGTGAAATGCGGCTCAACTATGAGTATGAAATTATTATGAAACTGTAAAATAAGGGCAGAATGCTGCTCAAATGCATAGTGGTATACACAATTTAACTTTATGCAAATATATTTGTCTTATGCATTTTGTGCATATGTTGATGGCGTATATATCCGTCATAGCCACTTAAGAGGTCAATGGGATCTATCATATTTAAACTCGAACCAATCTATGAAAATAGGTTGGATGTTTGAATCATATTTTATGATTTACTCGTTGACTAAGAAATATTGAGACCGTTTTCAATTAGTTTGTCTTGCATATCATTCTTCAATGATTTATTGTTTCTAGAATAATTAAATTTGTTTTAGGTTTTACCCATTCCTAAGTACATCCAGTCGTTTTAAAATTATTTATAAGTCTTCAAGTTTGCATTTGTCAGATACCCTATTCCTCCAAAATATATTGAGTTGAATTTTCCAATAAATACATGCAATAATTTAACAAAGGAAAGAGAATCACGGAATTACAGTTCATTGCAAAATTGTTTCAAGATTGAAATAAGAAAAGCTGCAATTAGCGTCCATAAATTTGTCTTTTCAATAAAGATGAGTGTGACAATATGTAAATGTTGTCAAATAAATTATATATGAAAAACGATCGAAATGAATCGGAAAGATTGAAAAATAATGAATAGTCGACAACCGACATTTTTAATAAGCTCCATAATATTAAAAATTGACCAATGAAATTAAGTCAAGAGCAAATATATATTCAGAAACAATTTACATAATTCAAATTCTTTTTTATGATCTACAAACCAGCTCATTAAAGGAAATTGAATCCCATTGCGTATGATTTAGTATGTAAATATAATTCCTATCGAAACATATTTGGTGCCGCTCACCAAACCAATAAACTTGACGATCTTGGTAAAATTTCTGAGCTAATGGATAGAAGCAAATTCCATTTTGTTGGGCATAGGTTTCTAGTCTTTCACGCATAGTAGCAGGAGGGCGTTTGTTATCGTTACCCAGAGCAATATTAAGCATTTCTTCCTGTCCGATTAGTTGGCGTTGATCATTATACTGAGTGTGTTGTCCTTTCCTCGAGTTAGTCATCAGGCGGAGTGCCTCTTTTTTAATGGATTTTATGCTGGGTAATTCATTGATTTCAATTGGCATTTGACTCATCCAGCCTTTGTACCACAGCCCGATTTCTTGATACGCATCCATTGATCGTGAAATGTTAGCTTGATTCAACCAAGAAGTCAAAACTTGCATCCATCGCGGAAAGAAATCTTTCATCAACATATCTTCCATGCATTGAGGAGATAACAAATCAGACCATTTCATAACCCAATTCCACTGTTCCAAATCCTGCCGAGAAGGATCTATCTAGATGTTATAAATCGATGGTGAAATTCAAGCAAATGTAATGTAGTGAACAAAATTCAATAATTTCCAGTTGACGTTTTATAAAGTAAACAAAATATTTTACTAAAATTTGAAAATTCAAAAAAATGAATGAGAATATAAAATATTGATTTTTGGACCATATCAAAATAAGTGAAATTAAAAATAAAAATATATATAAAAAATTAGATATTTTAAATTTTATTAAATATTAAGTTATTAAGCAAAATATTAAAAATAGAACGATTAAATTTCATTAATAGGAAATGAAAATTATCATCAATAGGGGCAATATCAGCGACAATTGAAATTTTACTGTGCACATTTTATTAAGGAAATTTAATAGTGAATTTATATACTAAACAAATATAAGTTCACACTATAAGACGGCTTAGAGAAATTTTAATAATAATAATAAATATAATAGTATTAAAATAAAGATGAAATAATAATAATATAAATTATTATAATATAAAATAAATATATTAATTATAAATAACTATAATGTTAATATATCAGACAAGTAAGTAACAAAGTAAACAAATTTTTGCTTTTAAATTCTCAACAATTAAAAATTTTGCTTCTTTTTAAAATCACAAATTCTACAAAATGTTTAAAAAATTAATTTTTAAAATTTAATCGTTCAAAATCTTAACAAAATTTCAATAAAATTTTCAACCAAATATTTAAAAATTTGTACCAAAACTATTTTACACTTAGTTTCATCCTGCATCAATAAATTGCGCTTACTAATATCGATCAATTTTATCAGTCGACTGTGATCGAAACCTTGAAAGCGGAAATGACGGGCAGTCATTACAGTGTATGTGGTATTACACCCATGACATATAAATTGAAAACCAAGATCCTCAAGTTCTTAATAACTGTCGACTAAAAGAATTGATTAATATCAGTGATTGCAATTGTTGTCTGAATTTTGTGCAGATTTCAAGTTCTACTTAGATTTTGTTCGGATCTTGGTTATTCGAAAGGCTTATTTTATAATCTACTAGTCTGATATTTAAATTTATGCTGCTACTAAGGAATCACGGTTTTTTATTATGTTTATAATAAAATAATTATAATAAATAATAAAAAAAATAATTAAAATGTTAACAATTATTATAAATATAATAATTATTAAAATAATAATTAAATATAATAATAATAAATAATTAAAATAATTATGACAATAATAAAAAAATAATTATAATAGAATTAAAATAAAGATCAATCATTATAATAATTAAGATAATAAAAGTAATTAAATATATTAGACAAATAATAAAATAAGTCCTTGCAGCAAAGTAATTTTTATCAATCTAATAAACAACTGACAGCAAGGGCTTATTTTATTATTTATTAGTCTGATATTTAAATTTATGCTGCTACTAAGGAATCACGGTTTTTTCATAATGTTTATAATAAAATAATTATAATAAATAATAAAAAAAATAATTAAAATGTTAAAATAATAATAAATAATTAAAATAATAATTATGACAATAAAAAAATAATTAAAATGTTAACAATTATTATAAATATAATAATTATTAAAATAATAATTATGGCAATAATAAAAAATAATTTATAATGTTAAAATAATAATTAAATATAATAATAATAAATAATTAAAATAATTATGACAATAATAAAAAAATAATTATAATAGAATTAAAATAAAGATCAATTAATATAATAATTAAGATAATAAATGTAATTAAATATATTAAAATATTAGACAAATAATAAAATAAGTCCTTGCAGCAAAGTAATTTTTATCAATCTAATAAACACCTGACAGCAAGGGCTTATTTTATTATTTATTAGTCTGATATTTAAATTTATGCTGCTACTAAGGAATCACGGTTTTTTCATAATGTTTATAATAAAATAATTATAATAAATAATAAAAAAAATAATTAAAATGTTAAAATAATAATAAATAATTAAAATAATAATTATGACAATAAAAAAATAATTAAAATGTTAATAATTATTATAAATATAATAATTATTAAAATAATAATTATGGCAATAATAAAAAATAAATTATAATGATAAAAATAATAATAAAAGATATCAAAATAATAATAAATAATTAAAATAATAATTATGGCAATAAAAAATAATTAAAATGTTAACAATTATTATAAATATAATAATTATTAAAATAATAATTATGGCAATAATAAAAAATAAATTATGTTAAAATAATAATTAAATATAATAATAATAAATAATTAAAATAATTATGACAATAATAAAAAAATAATTATAATAGAATTAAAATAAAGAACAATTAATATAATAATTAAGATAATAAATGTAATTAAATATATTAAAATATTAGACAAATAATAAAATAAGTCCTTGCAGCAAAGTAATTTTTATCAATCTAATAAACACCTGACAGCAAGGGCTTATTTTATTATTTATTAGTCTGAGATTTTAATTTATGCAGCTACCAAGGAATCACCTTTTAATACTTATCAATATTATTATTAGATATATTATAGGTAATTGTATCTGTATATACTACTTTTAATTTGTAAGTAGATTATTTTATCTGAGTTGAAAAGTGTGAACCAGACCCAGTCAAAACGATTTTATTATATAATCAGATTAGATTATAACATAAAATATTAATAACATGTGGTATATCATTGTCCATTAATAAATATACAACAGTTACAAATCATTCGGCCTTACTTTTTGCAACAATTGCGATTGTCATAAAACACTAGTTTATTGTTAAAATCAAGCATTTAAAATTTCAAAAAGCAAGAAATACTCCGCGAAAAATTCAAAAGTAAATCCTGGAGAAAAAAAATCTTTGTTTTTTATTGCTACAATTTATGAATATTTGGCTGCCGATATTCTCGAATCAGTTGCAAACAATGCTCACGATAATACAGAAAATCCATAACAATTAGCCAATTGCAATTTAACATTTAGAATGATGATCTCATTAAAAAATTGTTCCTCCCATTTTTAATTACTTCAAATGAGTCCTATTAAAAAAAATCTTCATTTTCTATTTCCGATTTCAAATTTTCAAAGATTTTTCTACTGTGCTATAAAAAATTTACTCAAAGAAAAATTTAAATTTTCTGCCAAAATTAATTTAAAATGATTTAAATACCACTATTGATAATGCAGATGAGCGGTATCCGGTGATTTGTGAGTTAATACAGCTCACATAGCATCCTACAAATCCATAATGGATCAATATTTTTATTTAGCACGGAAATTTAAAAAATGTTCCAAAATTTTACAATAAACCGCTACAAAATACATGCAAGATTCTATATAATAAAAAAACCTATAAAAAGCCTTACTTTAATCTGCCGAAGAATTGAAGTCAATTTTGGTTCAATATATTTCTTTAAAAATGCACTCATATTCTGAGGTGCAAATACAGTTCTCCATGGCAACAGTATAGCATGAGCAGAATCATCACTTGCGTGCCATGTGTTTAAACAAATACCGAGTTTATATCGAACAGTTTCATAAATCGGTTTCAAACTGTCGCTGAGGTACAAAATCCAAGGATGTAACCAACTGTGAATCGGTACTGTATCTTGGCACGGATTCCAGCTATCAACAGCAGCCTACGAATCAGATAAATGTTTTATAATTTTAAAAACGTTTAAATAAATTTTATTTTCTGGAAAAAATAATATTTAAAATTAATTTTAGGGTGGAAATCATTAATTTAAAATCAATAAAAATTTCGTTAATAATTCCATGTCAGACTAAAAATTGACAAATTTCAATCTAAATCATATTAAAAATTTTAATTTTTAGAAAAATAATTTTTAAAATAATATTAAAGTGAAAATCAATAAATTAAAATCAATAACAATTTCGTTAATAATTCCATGTCAGACTAAAATTTGACAAATTTCAATCTAAATCATATTAAAAATTTTAATTTTTAGAAAAATAATTTTTAAAATAATATTAAAGTGAAAATCAATAAATTAAAATCAATAACAATTTTGTGATTTTTTCGATATCAGACTAAAAATTGACAAGTTTTAATCTAAATTATTTTCTTTAAAGGAAAAATTGCAATATTTATTAAACAAATGTTATTGATTATTAGTGTAAGACTCAAATCTTTTTAAATAAAAGAAGAAACTTACAGTCAGTTTGACAACGATAACATTTTGAAGGAGTTCTTTTAACATAATTTCCGGAATATGCGGTCTCCAACCGTCCAATAATTCAATAAGTGGCGTCGGTTTGTGGGGATTCCATTCATACTGAATGGCTTTTTTCAAAATAGGCAACCAAGTTACGCGAAACAATGATTCGAATACAAATTGATCTAAAACTTCTTGACATGTGATAAAAAATTCGATTCCTTGAAAGGGTTTCTATACAATAATTATAATAAAAAATAAAATTCAAAATTTCAAAACCTCAAAAGGTCTCCAATTACAAGTTACAGCATTAAGCAATGGACGCCCAATTGCTATAATTACTTGAGGATATTTTTTGCATTTCATTCTAGCCTCATTAATCCATGAAACGAAATCGTTTACATTGTTAGGATCATAGGAACACATTTTCTCTTCAAATTTGTTGAAAAAATTTAAGACGTTTTCAATTTCAAGATATTCATCTGATTCCATTTGCTTTATCTAAAATGGGCGAATATATATTTGCTGTGAGGAATTTGAAATTTTTCATAGATTTGTAGAAGAAAATATTTTATTATTCCTTGATAGATTAAACAAACTACAATAAATGTCATTTCGAAATATGGCTATAAAGAATTTGCTTTTAAAGATGTTAGTATTAAAAATACAGGAAAATCTCTGAAAAAAAATTTCACTGAATACATGGAACGCCAAATCACTTATGTCAACTTAAAGTTTCTAACATCGATGAACTATTTCTTCAATAATTCACCTTATTTTTTATTCATAATTTATCCAACTCTATATAATGAAAGACTTCCCTTGGAAACACTTTATATTGATTTTAGTGATGATCAATTTATGCAAGAAATACAAGGATTTCTGTTTGACTAAAAACCAAATGAAATTTATTTCTAAAAACCAATCAAATATAAATTATACAACTCCACAAATCAATTTTAATAAAAAACTGTTGAATAAAATCAAACTAAATTGTCAGAATTGAGTAAAATATTTCATTATCTTCAAATAGATTGATATTTTCCCTCGTAATATCGATTTAAATTAGCATAAAATATATTATCAAAATTTATAATTATGTTAAAAAATAAATAATTTTTAAACTAAAACTAATTCTAAATAAAATCAATAAACTGTCTAATTCAATGTTCCCAGCCAGAGTACGATGGAACATTTCTAGATGGTATATACAATTATATCCTCTAAGAATATAAAAATCGAAATTCGGATCATGTTAAGTATTTTTGTGCAGTTTAAATTTGGGCGCGTGTTTTATAAGAAATGTAATTAAATCAATAAAGAATTCTTAGATTTTTATAATAATCGATACTTGGATTATATTAAGTGTATTTGTCTGTTGTTTAAGATTTTAACACGCATTTTGATTCAAAATTTTCAATTTTGTTTCATTGACATAATTTTAGATGTGTAACATTTTTAAAAATAAATGTTAAAATCGTTTAAAATCAATATTCAGAAAATCAATAATTCAAAATTTTAGATATTCGGATATTTTAAGTATTTTTATGTTTTTTAAATTTTGGCGCGTGTTTTAAAAGAAATGTAATAAAATCAATAAAGAATTCTTAGATTTTTTATAATTATCGATATTTGTATTATATTAAATGTATTTGGTTATTTGTTAAAGATTTTAGCGCGCATTTTGATTCAAAATTTTCGATTTTATTTCATTGATGTAATTTTAGACGTGAAAAGTTTTTAAAAATAAGAAATGTTAAAAATCAATATTCAGGAAAATCAATAATTCAAAATTATATATTAGAGGCGTGTATATAAAAAATATAGAAGACACAATCGGGTACAGCCAATAAATGAGTGACCGGCGCTTCTAATATTACTATATATTGATTATATAAAAATATTTATGGATAGAAATAAAATGGACAGGAAAATCTGAAAAATAAAATGCCTTTGACAACACAATATCATCAAATCAATATCCAATTAGTCTTCTAGATTAAATCTATAAAGTCTACCTTACTTTATCGAGCTTTTCAATCTCACTATTGAGAACAGTTTTGGACTCAGTATGCTTATTAAGAATAATTTTGCTAATCGCCAATTGATCAGTTGTGTCATTTATTATCGTATCGAGATTTTTCATCAGCGAATTGGCACTAAACCCAATTTCTTTGTGAGCTGCTAAGTGACGTTCTTGCCAAGATGCTGCGTGAGATTTATGAAAACCAAACGACCCATTTTCTTCGCCGAGGCGTTGCTTATATAAATGTTGGTACCCAGTGTACTCTTTAACTTCACTTGTGGACATATCAATGATTTTCTCTTTGAAAGTGACGCTGCAATTCAATAAATAGGAATAAGATTATATCGAATGTTAATATGAAATCTAGGATAAGAGAAAAATAAGGAAAACTTAATATTTTTTTTAAATAATATTTTTTCTGAAAGTCAAAGCAAAATATGTTATAAAATTATGGAAATTAGAAATTATGAACCAATAGCATTCATTGCTGCATCTCTCACTAAGGATTTATAATAATACAAAATAAATCAATTGAGCTCTAAGTTTTAGAAAAATAATCTAATCGACTTTTTTTTATATATTTAAGTCTTCATAAAAATTTTTAAAAAAATCAAAATACACCCAATCAAAAAATATTTATTAAAAAATCTTTTATATATTTTAGAAAAAATATTTCAATTTAAAATCTATCAAAAAAATGTCTTTAAAATTTATCTAAAAATATATTTTGTATTTAAAAAATATTAAATAAAAACTTTATTTTAAAAATAAAAGAAATCAAAAAAATCACAAAAATATAAAAAAATATTTATAAATTTTTGAAAAAAAAATCGAAGTACACCCAATCAAAAAAATATTTATTAAAAACCTTTTATATATTTTAGAAAAAATAATTCAATGTAAAATCTATCAAAAAAAATGTCCTGTCTTTATAATTTATCTAAAAATATATTTTGTATTTAAAAAATATTAAATATAAACTTTATTTTAAAAATAAAAGAAATTAAAAAATTCACAAAAATATAAAAAAATTATTTAAATAAATATTTATAAATTTTTGAAAAAAAATCGAAGTACACCCAATCAAAAAAAATATTTTATATATTTTAGAAAAAATATTTCAATGTAAAATCTATCAAACAAAATGTTCTATCTTTATAATTTATCTAAAAATATATTTTGTATTTAAAAAATATTAAATAAAAACTTTATTTTAAAAATAAAAGAAATCACAAAAATATAAAATTATTTAAATAAATATTTATAAATTTTTGAAAAAAAATCGAATTAAACCCAATCAAAAAAATATTTATTAAAAAATCTTTTATATATTTTAGAAAAAATAATTCAATGTAAAATGTATGTAAAAAAATGTTTTGTCTTTATAATTATCTAAACATTTTCAAAAATATATTTTATTTTTATAAAAATATTAAAAAAAATTATTTTAAAATTTTTAAAAATAATATTTTGTGTTTAATAAAAATCTAAAGTATTTGTACTATTTATAGCAATAATCCATAAATTTTTTTTTTAAAAGATAATTTTATAATTTTAGCACATGTAAGTTTTAGGAAAAAAATTATTTTAATAATGCTTTCATAAATTCTAAAATAATTAATAAATCATTCCACTCCACGCAGTGGACTTATTGTATTATTGATTGAGCCTCAGGAATCACTGAGTTTATTTCAATAATCACATCAACTCCACATTTTATCTGACAACATAATTCAGCATGCCTAAAAATTCAAAAAATCAATTCAACCGCAGTATCATTCTCATTTACAAATGAGTTCATTTGGCTTATAGACCAAATTAAAGCTATAAAAAGGAACACACCAAGCAATCCTTGAGGCAGTGACATGCTACAAATAGAACTTGATAAAGCCGTCTTTGAAGAAAAATCTAATCGAAGACTTTCAAAGAATTGGGATTAAAAGAAAGAAATTCTAAGTAGCGGTAAATGAGCGCCTTGGGTCATAAAATCAAAAAACAGTTAAAGCTTGTGCGGTTTAATTCCAATCGCTTAGTAACAGATCGGGTCTATAGGATACACATAGAATTGTATTGGATGAGCCTCAATTCACAATCTCGCATAAATTCTACTACCAATATTTTACCTGTCAACGTCCAAAACTCGCTTGCTGACTTTTTTCAGATCTAGTTTTGATTCATTTAAAATTTGGTCATATGTTTTATATTCAGTTTTCACGAATTTATTGTTATTTTTATAAAGTCCCTTTCCACCTAAAATAAAATTTAATATTCATCCACAGCATTTTAAATTCACTTTTAGCATTATTGCTTTCATTTATTATTTTAGTAGATTTTTTAATTTCGTCCGCAGTTAAAGGCTTAGATATATTTTCCGCGCCATAATAACCAACCGATCCTTTGCCTTGTTTACGCTGAACTGCTTCTATTGGAGTAATTATTCCTTTTCCGGAAGGCCCTAAACCTTTGCCGGGTTCATAACCCATTTTCTGCATCATTTTTGTACCAAAACCTTTAGTATTTTTTTCCCAGCTTGCAAAACCAGATAAAGCATTTTTAACATCTGTAAATTCATAATTAAACTACGAAACGAAAAACAAAACAAACCTGATTTTGGTTTTTTATTTATAAAAGATTTTTTATTATTGTCATCTCCAGAACGTTTCCGGTTTTGTCTCATGTCATCTGAATCATCACTTATAATATCAACCTGTGTTAAGTCTTCATCCAGTGAATCTACATCTTTTTCATGTGTACCACCCTTCAAAATTTAATTCTAAGATATTGAAGAAAAAAATCCACCTTAATTCCTCCGCTAACAAAATTAATAGGTTTCTGATAATCAGCATCTCTTGAAAATTTTTTATTTTTACGCGAATATTTCATTTCACTTTCATCTGAAGAAGAATCATCTGCAAGAAAAACACCGTATGTTGCTTGTGCTTTTGACATGTAGTTTCGACGAGCGAGTGGATTCATTATGAACTCTCTGTCATAATCCGAAATTTCGAAATTTTCACAGTCAGACATTATAATGATTTTATATGTTTAGTAAATAATATGAAAGTAACTAAGTAAATATGATTTAATAGTAATTAAATTTAGCAAAATAGTTTTTGTAAATATATCTTAAATATTTGCGATTATATATATTTAAACAAGTTTTAATATTTTGTTTTAAATTTTTAAATTACGATTAAATGATTTCGAAATTTTATTTAAGAGGCATTATGCATTTTATGCATTTATATTTGTCTTTTGGTAGTTAAATTTAATTTCAACACTTCTAACTGAGATTTATCTTTTTATGTTCTTTTTTGTTGAACATTGTTATCATTGGATTAATATAAGCTTATAAATCATTCTACGACGAAAATTCATCATTATCTCTTTCCATTGACATATTTCATTTAATACTTCTTCTTTCTGGTTATATTATTTTTCTTTTTCTCTTAACTAGTAATATATTTGTCTTTTCACTTTTGTAAGATTTACTCCTTCTTCGTGACTAGTCGTGCTCCATTAAAGGTCTGGCGTTGAGGTCATTACGTCAATAATATAAATACCGGTAATTTCTAGATCACTGGTAATTATGCAACGACCATCAGAGATGAATGATGGTGGGTTACAGGGTTTCGACGTTTGTTTAAATTATTCCATGGTTGCCCCGTAACGCCATACAAAAAAAATGCTAACTGCCACTTGGCACCCGTTGCTAGGCAACGTTGGTAATGTGTTCAAGTGGTGGACCGCCCGCAAAAATTGAGTATCATTAGCTAATACTATAGTTGCTCGGACAATCCTCGGGTTCACGAGCTGCCGATAGAAGACCTGTGCTCGCTTTTAATTATCGGTCCCTTTGCGTCTAAATTTCTATCGTCTATCCCGCTAGGTTTTCGGCGTCAGTTTGAGAAGACAAGATAATTAGTGGTTTTATTTAATTCTCCGCGATGTTATTTTATTTAAAAGAAAACATTACAAGTACAGCAAGGCGATGAGAGATGTACAGAAAACAATATATTTAACAATAGTCTATTTCTCTATGAAGTATATTGATTGGAGAGTCGAGCGGCTCGGCGCTTTGCTCGCTCCTTGCGACCCGGTCGTCGACTGGATGTTGAAGGAAGTGTTGGAGTAGGGTTTTCGACAGGAGTTGGTATTGCGGATGGGGTCGGATTCGACTCACGGTATGCTAATTGAGCCGGGGCGAAAACTAGAGGGTAGGTTACCGCTGCCCCTTCTTGACTGGCGGACAACGCTACCTCTAGTCCCCTGATTTGGGTCTTCAGACTTGTCACCAATTGTCTTTCTTCGGCCCACCCCTTCTGGGCCGCAGCTAGCTTTTGATACAACGGCTTGACCCTCGTGGGGTTAACCCATGTAGCCTTGAGTTGTTGCATTTCCCGGACCAGGTGCATGAGTTGATCGTGGAGGTCCTTGTTTGCCTGTTGTGCTCGAGTTAACTCGTTTTGCAATAATTTTACGGGATCCATTTCTAAAATAGTACGAATGAATTGGATGGCTACTAATGCAAATATGAATAGTTTTATTCAAAAAAAAAATGAAAGTTATGATAATAATAGAAGAGAAAAATAGTTTGTAATACTAATATTTAAATCATCACAGCAAGAATTAATCGTCAGCAAGAAATCGCTTGATCCCTTCTTCTGGCGAGTAACCAGGGATCACGATTACCGGCCTTTTAAGATTTCTAATCGGCCTTGGTGAGGGTGGGTATCTACTGGCTAATCGTCCTGCCGTCAGATCATCTTGGACGTTGGCCAGGTGGGCTGTGGCCCTTGCCACACCTTCTTCGACTTGACGTTGGAGTTGGAGGAGATCCTCCAGAAGCTCCTGGGCTTGAGTCAAGATATCCTGCGAAGGATTAGGCTCATTGAACGGCTTCCGAAACTGCCGCATGAACTCTTCGGGGTTTATCTCTTCCAGCTGATCATCTTCAGGCACGGAAGGGTATCGCTCTTGATACACCCGCTTCCATGCCTGCCTCCATTGTTCTACTATATGGGCGGGTAGTTCGAGCATAGCCTCGGTTGGTCCTGAATGAAAGAGGGAAAAATTATTTTTACTTGGTACGTAAATAACGTTGTTTATCAATTTGACGGAACTAGGGTATCTTAACTACAACGTATCTTAACTCTCAAAGCTTGAAGAGGGGTCGGTGGGAAGGTCATTCGTCCTTCTATCTCATTCGATTATCAGTGATTCTCTATCATTAAAATGGATATTCGTTCGGACGTCTACTAGATGTCTTGACCTTGTATATGCCAATTAAGTGGGCGCCCGGTTAAGTTATGTTTGTATTATAAAATTTCAATCACTTAAACCAAATAGTACTGCAACGATTAAATCCGAAAGAATTTAAGATCATTATTTACATACAAAATTAAGTTAATCAAGATCATTAAACCCGTTAGCACTTTAAAGATTGAATCCGAAGAAATTAAGAATCAAGATCATTAAACTAAATAGTACTTTGAAGATTAAATCCGAAAAATTAAGAAGAAGTACAAAAATTAAGAAGAACAATTTTACTGACTATTATTTATGAACAAAATAGAATCCAAAAATTTTACGAAGAAATAATCTTAATGATTATTATTTACCAGCCAAATTAATTCAATCAAGATCATTATTAAGTTTTAGAACCGGATTTATAAGCGAAAATACTGGTACGCTTGATCCTGATAGATAAACACGAAGGGATTGTGAACATCCGGATAGGCCGGAAACGTACGGCATTCATGCTTTGACTAATGGAACGGATGTTTACCTTATTGTGGTTGCCGATTTGTAAGTCAGTAAATTGTCTCAATCAATAATTTACGCATCTATTTTAGGTACTTTGCAAATCATTTCATAGTCGACGTTCATGGTGACGAGTTGCAGTGGTTCGGGGATTTTGGACCAGTGATTTATCTGGTACTATCAGGGCGAGGGATCTTTTCAGTAAGGACGATAGTGTTTCAGAAGTTGCGATCGGGTCATCTGGTAATTTATGTTATTCATTACTTAGTTTTTCGCATGTTTTTTAAGGGAGTTTTCTTGATCGCCAATATGATGGATCGGTTTATTTCGATGTTGATTCGACTTCTATTGGAATTTTTTATTGAACCATTTCGTTTATCTCTTGGATATCCTATGCATCCCTTTGGATTTATGTGAACGAGTAGTGGTAATTTATTGATAATAAAATAATAAGAAAAATTGTTGTTCTAATATATTTATAGTAATTGGTATGTGAAGTAATAAGGGATTTTATCATAATTAGTTCACATCAGTTATTTTATTGTCAACATTAGTTGGGCTGGTTCGAATCCTAGTCGATAATATTCGATGTTTAGGTTGCTATAGTATTTATATTGTCCAATTAAATTTATATTATTATTAAAGAGAACTTGTCCATCAAATCGATTAATTCAGTTTAATATTTATTCTAATTCCTGAGTTTCAACGGTTGATATTCTTCTTCCAAATTTTTTCACTGATTTTTAAATAAATTACCATGAGGTAATCCCGCAATTTTTCCAAATAAATCTTTACCCTTAACTATAGTGATTTGATGTATTGTTTTAATCTTCCTTTAATTTTCATTGATAGTTATTTCAACGTTGGTGAAATCAGTGAGTTATCTTAGTTTTCTTTGATAATTAATTTAATAGAAGTTAAGCAATGTTGACTTGAATTTTTATCCTTTTCTTACAATTACAACTACACATTTTTCTCAATAATTAATCCAAGTGATAAAAATTTTGAGTTACTCTAAATTCTCTTTGCATTGACTGAGAAGTATTTTAATTTTTATTAATAACTATATTTGGTTAGATTAATAAATTTCACCTATACTAATCCGTTTGAAAGACAAGTTCAATTTAATTGTACCAATATTTTTCATCTAAGATATTTCAAATTGTTAATACCAACGATTTGATTCCCCGCGCCATTCCCCGTCAGTAGAACTCAAGCGCATAATGTGCTCATATTACATTTAATGAGTTAAATATCATTACATTAATCATTTTCCATCGATAAATTATTTATTAAATGGATATTAAATAATTTTACATTAATCAATGAGAATCAATAAATTATTTACTAACTGGGTATTAAATATTTTTACATTAATCAATGAGAAACAATAACTTATTTACTAAATGGATATTAAATATTTTTACATTACTCAATGAGAATCAATAAATGATCTCCATCGATTTATTGGACTTGCAAATTTAATTTTATTTGAACTAATCAACTTAGATTATAACAACGATTTCCATTTTAATTAACCCCAGTTCCAATCCCCTTTAATAAGCCTTAAGCGCATTTTGTGTTTATATTATATTTACTGAGTGCCCACTGGACTACTCGGTGTAGATAATTTTGAGCCATGTGTAGTATGAGTTAAGTCGAGTTTACAGAAACGAGGAACGAGGAAGCAATCCAATGACTTCTCCCTCATTCCTCCTTTCATCTATAAGGATAATATTGACGATCCAACTCTGCGTTCCGCACGCCGGGTCTTCACGGGCACAGATCATTGGCGATATTCCACGCGCTTACACGAATCTGAATTGTGTGTAGATTTTATTTACTTGCATTAGGTTTCGGCTGTGGGCCGGAAAAATTTCGACATATTTTAAAATAAAATAAGTTATATATATATGAAACAAATTATACATAGTAATGTTTATTAATTATAAGAAAATTATAACATGTTACCCTTCCAATTCATAAAAGCAGCATACATTTACATAATAAACCAAATGCCTCTCTTCCCACGCCGACGTCCGAGCAGAGCTCTACAGAGATGCAAGACACGGGGCGTGGAAAGAGGGTTCCAAAATCAATGATTCTCACCTAAAATTTCTACAAAAATTCAAAACAATGATCTCGAACAGATTTAAAATGTTTAAAAACGATTCAAATAGTTTGAAATATTTTTACACACGGAGTGTTTTTCCAAAAATGGTTTTTGTGGTTAACTTTTATGTGAAAATGGATCAGTATATATACCTAAATTTTTGGTGTGTAAAATTTGATGCAGTAAAACAAAATTCGACCTTGTTGTTTTCTAGCAAACTCTATTTTTTATTTTTATTATTTTTCGATTTATTTTTATAATTTTTTATTTAGAATTTTATTTGAATTATTACTAATTCAAATTTTCCGATTTAAATTTCACTTTAATGAACTTTAATTGATTTTCCCAATTTCGTCGAATTTGTTGTGTTTTCTTGCTATATTTGTGTAGGTATCGTGCGGATCTTGGTGCATTTTGTTATTATTTTAATTTATTTTTATGTTTCTTAATTTATATTTAATTCTTTTATTTCTCAGATTTTTTATGGGTTTAATTGGTGTTTTGGGGTTTATTTGAATTGCGTGTTGTGTTTGCGTGTGTGTTTCTGATCCATTTAAACATTTTTGAAGGCCGTTTACGTTCTGGCCCAACATAAAACACTCGGGGGTCCGTAAAAATTGCGACCCGCAATTTCAATTGATAAAATGATACATACATTCTGTTTTCAACATTCACATTCATAAAAAGTTTTTACGGTACGGTTAAATCATCAAGGCAAAGATGGACTTAAGGTCCTACTACGATACATTATCAAATAAAATCAGATAGTTCAGTTTTTTAATATCAGTGCAAGTTTTGTAATATCAGCTCAAATCAATGTAAATCAATACGCGTTAATTAGTTCAAATCAATGTAAATCAATACGCGTTAATTAGTTCAAATCAATGTAAATCAGTTATACTTGGCTTCGAATGAATCACTGACGGCTTGGGTTTCACTTTCGAGCTGGGTTGATCTTGAGGGATGATTGATAGAAATATGCGAGAGTTTTGCAGTTTTGCTAATTTGATTGGTATTTCGGATTTGGTTGATCATTCTTCTGAATTTCTGCATTGGGGTATTTTGCTTTTGTTTGTTTAGGCCGAGGATGAGACAGCATATTAAGAGTATTATGTTGAATATTATACTAATCGGTAGTATAAGTTTGATTGATGGATTTGTTGTATGGGGTTCATTTTCCTGTCCCACTCGTTTTCCTAGTTGTTTTTGAATTGATAGGGTGATTTTTTGAATTTCTTGGATTGGTTTGTTGTTGGGATTTGCTTTGGCTTTCTTTTGAATTTGTTTGCTGAGGGTTTCCAGGGTTTTCTTTATCTCTTGGTTCTCATTTTTTATATTGGTCATCTCTTCCTTATTTCTTTGTACCATTATTTGGGTTCTTTCGATGTTCTGTTTCAATTCGTCCTTGTTTTCTTTTGTGGGACATTGTATGCATTGGAGGTTTATCTGTTGACATTCTTCATTATCGGGATTGGTACAAATTTCTTTGAAATCGGCACAGGTACTGTCTTCTCTTCTGAAGGGTTGGGATCTCTCGCATTTTTCCAACGGGTTTTCAGTGTCACATTTCCTCATCATTATTATCATTATTATCATTGTGATCCATAACGTTGGGTTCATGGTTTTCATTTCTAATATATATCAATCAATTCTCACGTCTATTTACAATTTTGTTCAACTATATACAGTGGAGTTTAGCCCTTTTTACTCTTTCTCTCTTTCTGGGGTTGAGTGTCTCTCGCACTCTTCTTTAATTTTATTTTCTGAAAATCTCATTATCAGGACTTGGGCTTTTATTAATCGCTCGGTTAGTTTTGGGAGTTCTTTTAATCGTTCTTTACCTTCTTTGATTATTCTTTGTTGATTATGAATTTTCATTTGAAGATTTCTTTCTTTTGTTTGTTTTCTCTTGAGTTGACGTTTATAATTGACCCGCTTGGTTGTTTGTTTTTCCAGCTTTCGTCTCGCTTCTTGAAGCTGTTCGGTTAATGTTTTAATTTCGTCCTGAGCTTTTTGGTGACTTTCTTTTATTTCTCTGGCTTTTCTACAACTGTCTTCTAGTTGTAGCACGTATCTCTGTTCGCTTTTTCTGCTGTCTCGCATTCGTTCTGCTTCGGTTTTCCAATAGTCTTCCAGGATTACACGGGTTTTTATTTCAGCTAGTTCTTGTTTCAATTGTTCGTTTTCTCTCTTTTGATTTCTATTTTCTCCCATGCTGGATGTTAGTTTTCGCTTTATCGTATTGGCTAACTGTTTAGATTGTATTAATTGTTGATTTATCCGGGCGATTTCTGATTCTTGCTCCTCCACTATTTCTTGCCACTCTTTTCTTTCGGCTCTCCATCTTTTACTATAATACCTCAGTGGGTCTTGCTCGATTGGTTCTACTAATTGAATTGGGTTTGGTACGTATTCTCCGTCTTCTAGATTCATTCGGATTTCTATTCCATTTGGATTCATACTGAATATACATTGGCTACAATTTTTTGTTTTTATAATTTTTATTGTTTTTTTTTTTTTTTTTTTTATCTTTTTACACTTTTTACAATTTTTTCTCTTTAAATTTACGCTATTGTTTCGTCCGTCTCCCCGAATCCTTCATCGGGTTTGGCAGGTACTTGGTTTATACTTTCAGTTGGGTATAATGGCATAAGCAGGATTGGTGGTCGGTTTCGCAAGGTATTTATTTCTTCACGCAAGGTATTTGATATTTGTATCTCTTCGCCTAAGAGATAAGCAAGATATTCTGTATTTTCCGTTAGTTCTTCTACTTGCATTTCCAATCGATGCGTATTTTCCAAAGCTTTTAACTTTTCAATCTCTTTTCTCAGATTCTGTTCATTTTCCTCATATCCTTGCTTTATTGCTTTTGTCTCTGCTTCCACTTGTTCCTTCAACTGCTTATTAACTTCATGTTGATGTCTCAACTGGATTTCTTTAAATACTGCAATTCCTCGGTGTCCGTTCACCTCCTGCTGGAGTTCTGTTATTCTCTCGTTTAATTGTTGAATTTGTCGTCTTTCGTCAGTTTGTTCATTTAAGGTTTCCAGTATCTTCTGATTTAATTGGTCAATCCATTTTCTGTGGGCCTTTTCGGTTTTTCTGAGCCTGTCTATTGTATTCTTTCTGATTCGTTCGTTAAATTCTAATGTTCGTATTTGGTTACTGTAATCGTCGAGTGTATGTTTCTGCTCTTCAATCTGCTCCCATAGCTCCCAATCTTCAGTATTCAGCAATTTCTTGGGTAGTCGCCTTATCTCTTTTTTGGCTTCCTGGTACTGGTCCTTCCATTTTCCTGCTTCTAATTTAATCCAACTTTCTTTCTTTTCCGTTTTTATTCGTTGTATTCGTCTTTGTCGGTGAGCTTCGTCCTGCTCGATCTGCATCTCTTTTACTCTGGTTTGTTGCCGTACTATTTCGTGATCTTGTTTTTGTATATGTTCCCATTGTATTGCATTCTCTATTTTCGACAATCTATACTTGTCTTTCCACTTTCTCGCTTCTCCTGTTGTTTGGATTATCATTCTTTCCTGTCTATCGTCTCTGGGCTCTCTTATTTTCTTTGATGGTTTCGGCCCTTGATTTCTCAGCTTATTGATCTCGATCTTTGCGTTTTCCCATTTGGTTTTATACGCTCTTGTTCGGTCCTCCTCTTCGGCTATTTGCTGAATGTAATGTCTGATCCGTGCTTCCCAATCATTCCTTGCACGCTCCTTCTCTCCGTACCACTTCGTTTTCCAGTGAAGTGCTTGTCTTTTTGCCCATTCTTTGGCTTGTTCCAAATGGGTTCTCTTTGTTTTCTCTATTCGATATTGGGTGCTAATTTGCCCAATTTCCTCCTGCATTTGTTGTATGATCTTTATCGTCTCATCTCCTTCTTCTCGTATCTCGGCTTCTTTGTCTTTTATTACTTCTCGCAATCTTTCGATTTCATTTTGTTGATCCTGCTTCTCCTGTTCTAACATTCTGATCTCCTTTCTTTGGATTGTAATTCTGGTTTGGTTCTGCATGGATTCTTTTACTAACTCCTCTTCTCGTCCTTGATATGGTTCATTGTTTCCTTCGGCATTCCTTGTCTGTTGTTCTAATTCTTCTCTTATCATTTTTATCTTTAACGTATCTCTCAGTAGTTCTCCTTCTACTGATGTTAATATTTCTTTTAATCTCATCGACCTTTGTTGCCATTCCTCTTTAATCTCTTTTAGTTGTTCGGATTGGTTTTCGATTTTTGACTCTTTGTCCTCTGTTGTAGTTTTCTCTATCTTTTGGCTTATCGTCTCGTTTTGGTTCATTGTAATTCTGAATATTAATAATTGGTTATTCTCTCTTTTCGATCATATCACAATTTTTATCATTATTTACATCATCTCGTATTTTATGAATTTTTGGATTTTTTATACTTTTTTGTTTTTATATTTATCTTTATTTACATTTTTACACATTACTTCCATTTCTAATTACTGATCAGCGAAACGGAATCCTTTGATCCGCCCGTTGATCGGCTTTCTACATACTGGACATATATCAACTTTTAACCCACATACTTCACATGTGACCATATGTCCACAAGGCATATAAATTATTTCGACATGTTTCTGCCAACATGTCACACATTGATACTGCTCCAAAATAGCTTCTTTTATCATGGATTTGTCACGATTTTCTTTTGGTTTCTCTTGATATCGCTTGATTGCTCGGATTACTGCTTGTGTTGAGTCATACCATTCCAAATTGTTAGCTAATCTTTCTTTGATTATTTTCCTCATCTTTTGAGTATCTACTCCTGATAATAACATTATGGTTCTCGTTCTTGGTCGATCTAATATATCTTCTATTTGTTGGTTGGTAATTATTATTTCGATATTCTTTGACTCTTTTTCTTGTTTATACATACACTTTCCTTTATGCTTTAATTTTGTGACATTCTGATCTGGTATTGGTTGTTGGTTTTTACATTCTTCGCACATTATTCCTCTGGCTGTTTGGCAATATCCTTGACTCGCAAATTCTGCTGCTCTTGGGTTTCCTTTGAAGGTTTTGATTCTCTCTTCGAATGTTCTATTTATAGTCTCTTTTTCCCATATTAGTTCTGCTGGATCTTCGAAATTCTTTATTATCGTTATCCTTTTCTCTCCTCCCTTTTCATCCTTGTCTACTTCCGATTGTCGAAGTCCTTCTGATCTGTTCATTGCTTGGTTTCTGACGTCAATATTAATTCTAAATGGACAGGTTGGAAATTTCCTCAGGTGTTCTCGTTTTGCTGTCTCTCCCTTTTCCCATTTTGCGAGTTTTCCTTTACAATAGATGCATGTTACTTCGTCTGGTAGCTCTGGTGTTCCCGTAAAATAAAATCCTTCTGCAGCCATTTCTTTGCTTTGCCGGTCGGTAAACACTTTATTATCTTTAAAAGTTAGATATCTCTGTTCCTCTTTTCTCAATTCTTCGTCTTTCACTTTTCTTTGTGAGTATATCGCTTTTATGATTTGCGTTGGCCGTCTTGTTCCGTCGTAGTCTTTATAGTATATAATTGCTGCTGCAAGTGTATTAACTTTCTCTTCCTCTTCTGGTTTTTTCCATAATCTCGTCCATATCGAATCTGGTCCTTCTCTCATCTGTATTGTTATCTCTTCGCTGATTCCGCTTGTCATCTAAATATCGTCATTATTTTTGAATTTTTGTTTTTCTGATTTTTCTGATTATTTGTAATTTTTGATTTTTTATTTGGTTTTTTTTTTTTTTTTTTTTTATTATTTTATTTACATTTATTTACACTTTCTTTTTCTTTTTACAACGTCTTGTCTGGCTTCTCCACTTCTAACTTTATATACAGATTATCTTCTCGCAAGAATCCTTCTCCTCTCAATCGTTGTTGTGGATAGAAACGTGGTGTCCCAATCGCTGTATTCCAGTCGGTTGTTGGTCTTCCCATCTGTGGTTCATTTCCTGTTCTGATTGGATTGCGGTAATCCTCATATCCTTTCATTGTTAATATCATGTTTTGTTTAAAAGGCCATACTAATAGCTCGTCGTAATCTCCTTTTCCCACTCTGATGAAGACACTGATATGGGTGCCCGTTGCATTCCCATCTCCATTTGGGTATAGTCTAATGCCCAATTTGTATCCATTTTCCCAACTGTATATTGGTGGGCTGTCTAAAATTCTCTGTGTTCCGTCTTTTGCTCTCTGAAGCTTCTCTGCGAATTCGGTTATTTTCCATATAAATGGTGCTGTAAGATGTTTTCTGGCTATCGAGCTGTTGGTTTCTAATTCCTTTACGCTGTTGTTTATCTGTTGCATTTTCTTTTCTATTTCGGCCATTTTCTTGAGTGTGTCTCCTTGGCTTCTCTCGAAATTCTTTCTGGATTCTAATATTTCTCTTATTAGTGCCTTTTGTGCATCATTTTCTGTTCGTAGGCTTTTTACCTCCCATGCTAACATTCCTATCGTTTTCATCATGATTTCGGTATGTTCGATACTATTTTCTATCATATGCTTTTGCATTTCTGCAATTGGTAGTTGTGCTTGGCAATTAAACAGTTCCAGTGGACATTTGACTGGTTTGCCGCTACATTCGTTCCAATGTTCTTTTAGTTTGACTTTATCTTTCTTGTCACAGTTGTTTACGCATATCCCTTCATATAGATCGCATATTTGTTCCTCTTTTGGATTCTGGTGTTCCATTTCTATTTTTATCCATTCGTCGATAACTCCACAGAATTCGCATTTTTCCTCTCTCTTGGTACACACTTGGTGATGTTCTTTCATCGTCTTTTTTGTTGTGACGGTTTGACATTTTTCGCATAATATCTCGTTATATTCACATTCGTTTGAGTGACCTTCTGCTTCCTTCATAAGTCCTTTCCATTCGCATTCTTTTACTTGGCATTGTATTAATAGATTGTTAATTTCTTTGTTGGTGGCTTTATCCATTGTTGTGGGATCTTCATCTCTTTCAATCGTCTCGTCGCATCCAGGGCATTTTTCTGTTTGTGTTTCTATTACTTCTATCGTACAATCTGTACATATTCTGCATCCACATTTCGTTTGTCTCGCTCCAATCAGTAGTTCTTTGCATTTACAACATTTGAGTCTTTCTTTTATATCATTCACCACTTTGATTTTTTCCTTCATTATTCGTCTCGTAGTTTCGGATGGATTCTCGCTTCCTCTTATTCTCTCGGTAATTGTCTGCATATCTACAAAATTTTCAATTACTTGACGTTGCTTTACTTCTATCGTTTTATTTTTACATATTTACAAGGTACGCTTTATTTTTACTCTACTGTTGAATCCGGTTCTGGGGTGAATTCTGGCATTGATGCTATCCATTCCACCCAACTTGCTGGATCTACGTGCTGTTGATTGTTACGTAGTCTTCTAATTTCGTCAGCTTGCCATCTAACTTGATCTGTTAATTGGTCATTTATTCTCTGCAATTGTAGTATAGTTCTTTGTTGCTCTTCTAGTCTTATGGCTTGTTGTAGGCCTCTGTTTACGCTTTCCGTTAATACTAGATGAGTATTTGTCCACTGAGTTTGCGCATTGTTCGTTATTAGTGTCATTAATTCACATTGTCGTCTCCACGTTGCCTCAATTCCTGGATCTTGGTATATTCCCTGATTTAATTCTACAATCTCTATAGGTGCATTGGCAGCTGCTGGTTGTTGAATTCCTTCTGTGAAAGGTGGTATTCTAACTTGATTTTGTTGATTTGCATTATTCGGATTCATCTGTTGGTTATAATACATCATTAATTCATCGCATTCCTTTCTGTTTGCTTACTATTTCTAACGCATTTTGTACAATATTTATAAATATACATACTATTACTACTATTATACTACATAATATTTTACACTATATACAACGTCTTTTCTCGTTTTACACCATCGTCTCCGGGGACTCTATACGCAATGTCCGTATATCCCCATATTTCTCATTCATTATCTGATATACATCAAATTCATTTGACCATTGTTGTGCTCCGATAATGGGCGGTACTTTTAACCAGAGTCCGCTTGTGCTAGAATTTCCTATGATTTCATATTCCTCGGTTTTTTCTGCATCGTATTGTCCTAATTCGATATCATAATTGAATTTTTCTACTGCTGGCCATAATCTTCTCTTCGCTGGCTTCTTTCTGCATTTGGTAGTTCTTGCTAGTTGAATTATTATCAGCATTACTACGCTGCTTACTATTGCTGTTGTTATCCAAATCATTTTTATTATATAGCTCGTTTCCTTAGGCTGCATAGTTGTATTTTCTCTTGCATTGGTTGTTTCTATTATGCCTTCTTTCGGTTGTACATTTTTGAGTGCTTTCTGGAGTTGTAATGCTTCGTGGATTGAAAGGTGGCTGTCGTCCATGATCATTCCCTTTTTCCATGTTTCGTTTCTTGGTTTTCTCTCAGATTGTTTTATTATAGGTTGATCTGTCGTATTTGACTTGAGTGGTTTCCTTGTTATCATTCTCCAATGTCCATGAGTTCCCTTTTGGATATTTATTACATATCTTCCAAGTTTTCTTTTTGTCGGTATGCGGTAATTTTGGTTCTTTATGGTTTTGCTCGTTTCACATTGGATTCTTTTGTTTACTGGTTCGTTTCCTTTAGGTTCGTATACACAGATTTTTGTGATGGGTTTTTCACCTGTATTCTCAATTACTATTTCTTCTTCGTTTGCCGCATTTGACTCTATGTTTATTATTACTGCTTTACTTTCTCTGATCTGTCGTTGATACGGTTTCTCTTTTGTTCCTTTTTCTGGATGTTTTGTCGTAATTGATTCTAACAACTTTCTTGTTATTGATTTCCAGTAATCATCTCTTCCTCTCTGAACGTGTACTATGTACTTTCCACGCTTTCTTTTTGTTGGAATACGATATTTTTGATTTTTGATATCATCATTTGATTGACATTTGATTCTCTCATTTATCGTTCCGTTCTTTTTAGTTTCGAATATACATACTTTTGGGATGGGTTCCTTGCCCATATTTTCGACTATTATCTCTTCTCCCTTCTTTGGGTCCGCTTCCACTTTTATTATTATTTCTTTATTTTCTCGTGCTCGTCGTTGATAAGGTTCTTCTTTTGGTGTTGTGAGTTTTTCTCCCAGGGTTTTGGCTAGTGTGCACGTTATTATTATATCATTGTTGGCACATATTATATATTCTGCATTTCCTTCTAGGCTATCCCATTCACATTTCTTTCCTGCTTTCATATTCATTTTCCAACAATCGATAATTTTGTTTTGTATACATACTTGTTCAATCGTTTCTATTCCTCTATTTATTATTCGCAATTTGCCTATCCCTGGCTTTACTTGGATTTTTACGTTTCTATCTTTTGTAGCATCTCTACATACATCTTTGGTGGTTTGGCATGATGATGAGTTTTCGGACCGTATTTCTATCTTTCCTGGTTTTCCTATGGAATCAAATTGACAACTTATGCTTGTATTCATCGTCAGTTGTAAGCATATTCCTTGGCTTGCGCTTCCTTTCTCATTTATTGTTCGTATTCTGAACGATTTTATCTCCTTTGTGATATTTTCGTCAGCTTCCGTTAACTTGATGGACGTAATCAATATCATTATTTTCTGTAGCAGGGTCGGTCGGTTTTGATTTTTTCTTTGTTGTAGTAACATCATCCCTTTATTTCGTTTTCCCTCGTTATTGTTATTATTCGCTTCCTGACGTTCCTCGTTAGATGATTTATTTTTCTCTTGTTGTGCGGATTTGTTTTCGTTTCTAGTATTTTGATCATCCTGGTTTTTGCTGCTGTCACCCCCTTCTTCATTATTATCATTATTATTATCTCCATCCGGGGTTTCCTTTGAAATGTCGTCCTCGACATTTATTATTTCGATTGTTTCCTCGTATACTTTTATTATTCTGGCTTTTATATCGTCCATCTCTTTTATCTCTTGTTTGCTCGCTTGAAATCTTATTTGCTTTCGATGCCATCTGTGTATTATCGTCAATAACTGTTCCTTTCTATCTCCGATTCGTATTGTTTCTTTTGGATGGTTGGTGAATTTCAGTCCTTCCCATTTCAACATTGCTTTTATTGTTTTTGGAAATGGGTAGTGAGCATATATTGTTTCTTTTAATAGAACGTTTCTGTTTCTTACCATATAATTTACATTGAATACTTTAAGTGGTGAACCCTCGTAGGTCCATTTCATCAGATTGGCTGTTGCTTCGTCCTGTTTGGCGTCGATAGCTTCCCATAATGTTTGGATTGTTTTACCCATCATTTCTCTCTCTCTAATTGTCGCGTTACTGGTTATAAATTTTATTGCACTTGCCTGTCTGGATTTTAGTGCGTAGTGTAGTATATTATTTTCTCCATTGTCTTTTTCTTTGAACGATGATCCTGTTTTTAGTAGTTCTCTCAGAACTGTTGTAGAGGCATCTGCTGCGACTGCGAACATTAATGGTGTTTGTCCCTCTTCGTTTGGTATATTTGAGGCGTGTCCGCATTTCTGCATAAGTTGAATTATATCCATTATTCGTTGAGTGTTTCTATGCTGTACTGCAATATGTAGAGGTACGTTCCCTTCTACATCTGCCATAGTAAAGATCATGGGTATACTCTCTTTAATGCGGTCCATTTCTGGTGGGCTTCTAGCTCCTTTAGCATAATCCATTGCGATTTTTCCCGCTTTGTTTACTATTCTCATCCATCCTTTTCCTTCGACCCATTCTGGCATTATTTCTCTGATGGCTTTTACTATTATATCCATCTTATCTACATTATCTTGAGTTGCGTTTAGAGTTATTTTAGATTCATCCGGTTTAGGTTCCTCTACGGTATTATTTGCTGTTGCCTCTATTTTTCGACTCATCGTTAGTCCGTTTATACTCAGTTGTTGAGTTTGTGATCTGGTTTGCATACCTCGATTTTCTGGTTCTCTTGTTATTGTTCTAGGTATCGCTTTACATCTGCTTACGTTTACGTAAATAGGTCTAGTGAGTGGGTTGTTGACTAGTTTAACTCGAGCATTGTTCTCGTTTACATACATTATCTCATAAGGTCCTTTACCACATCTTTGTAATTTTCTGGCCACTCCCGGAATGATTTCTGGCGTTGCGATTATTACCCAGTCTCCGATCTGAAAGTTATGCTCGCGTACGTCTCGCTTTTTATCATGTAATTCTTTATAACTTTCTTGATTAAATCTAATATTCATACCTGCCGTTTTCCAGATCTCTTGCATTCGCTCCTTGAATCCTGTTACGTAATCGTCAATTTCCATATACTGTGATATTGGTGGTTGATATTCTAGGTCTATCGGCATGTTACATTCTCTACCGTACATTAATTTGAATGGACTCATTTTTGTCGCTGAATGTATTGACATCCTATAAGCCATTAGGCATAGATTTATATATCTATCCCAATCTTTTTGGTGTCTGCTTACGTAATTTGACATCATTTCAATTAATATGCCGTTGAATCGTTCGGTTTGACCATTTGTTTGTGGGTGGTAAGGCGACGTTCTCAATTTCGCAATTCTGAAGTAGTTCGTTACTTCTTCTATGATTTCGCTCATGAAGTTGGTTCCTTGATCAGTTAGAATCTGTTTAGGTGTTCCGTATCTACAGCATATTTCCTCTACTAGGATTCTCGCTATTGTTCTAGCTTTTTGATCTGGTATTGCGAATGCTTCCGGAAATTTTGATAAATAATCTGTTACTACTAATATATAGATATTTCCATCGTTGGTTTCCGGTAATGGTCCTACTACATCCATTGCAATCATCGTCATTGGTTCTGGTGGAATTGGCATTGGCTTTAATGGTGCTTTCAATTTACTTCCTGTGCTTTTCCTCGTTGCGCATATCAGACAATTCTTTATCCATCCTTTCACGTCTTCTCCGATATTTGGCCAGTAATATTTTTGGCGCAGTCTTGCTTCCGTCTTTTTTGCTGACATGTGTCCTCCAAGTTTTCCATCGTGATATTGCATCAGTACCTCTTTTCGTCTGCTTTCTGGTAAACACATGAGTCGTTTCTCGCCATCCATTAATAATAACCATCCCTTCTCCATGGTATATCGATGTCTGTGTTTCTCCATATGCTCTCGTAGTTTGCTGTTGTTGTCGAAGATTTTCATATCATTGGTTTCCATAAATTCGATTATTGTTTTTAACTCCTCGTCTTCTTTCTGCTCATTTTTCAGTTTTGTAAAATCGATATCTTCTGCGATAATCATGCATATTCGTCTTACATCATGGTCCATTAGTTCCTCAAATACAAATCTTGACATACAGTCTGCGTTGGCATTTGCTTTTCCTGATTTGAATTTTATATACGGCGAGTATTCTTGTAGCTGCATTGCCCATCTCATTAATCTGCTCGATGCTTCTTTGTGTTGGCCTAGCCATACCAATGGTTGATGATCTGTAGTGATATATATCTCGTGACCCCATAATAAATATTTGAAGTGTTTAATAGCTTGGATAATTGCTAATGCCTCTCTTTCAGTCACAGAGTAATTCTTTTCATGTTTCTTGAATGTTCGACTATAATATCCAATAACTCGTTCTCTTTTCTCGTCATCCCATTGTCCTAGGACTGCTCCAGATGCATATCCACTTGCGTCTGTCGCTAACAGAAACGGTTTCTTGAAATCTGGGTGTACGAGTATTGGTGCTGATATTAGTTTATCTCTGAGTGTTTCAAAGGCTGTTTGTTGCTCCTTTTCCCATATAAACGGGGTATCCTTTTTTGTTAGTTCTTGTATTGGTTTTGCGATAGTTGCATAACTCTTGATGAACTTCCGATAATATCCGCATAGGCCTAAAAATTCCTGCACTTGCGTGACTGTCTTTGGTACTGGGCAATTCTTTATCTTTTCAATGTTTCTTGGATCTGGTTCTTTACCTCTTGCTGACACAATATGTCCCAAGAAGGTAACTTTTTCCTTTGCCCAATCGCATTTGGAGGGTTTCAATTTTAACTTCCATTGTCTCAATCGAACGAATACATTTCGGATATCTTTTAAATGTTGCTCGAAAGTGCTAGAATAAATTAATAAATCATCAATATATACCATACATTGTTTAATGCCGTGAGTTACAAAATTCATACATCTCTGAAATGAAGCTGGTGCGTTAGTTAATCCGAAAGGCATTTTCTTAAATTGATATAGATCTTTCCCAATTGTAAAGGCAGTTTTCTCTCTATCTTCTTCTTTGACTTTTATTTGCCAGTAACCACTTTTTAAATCTAATGACGTAAAATAAGCTGCTCCGTGTAACGTTTGTAACATCTCATTTATATCTGGTAATGGGTATGTATCCCGTTTTGTTACCGCATTGAGTCGTCGATAATCTATACAGAACCGTTGTGTTCCGTCCTTTTTCTTTACCATGACTACTGGGAATTGCCATGGCGAGCAACTTGGTTCGATTACTCCTGCGTCCAACATCTTTTGAACTTCTTTTTCTGCTTCTGATTTTTGAGCTTCTGCTAATCGATATGGCCGTAGTGTTATTGGGGTATCATCTGTTAATGGTATCGTATGTTGCGTTACATCGCTTGTACCGAGATCTAAGTCAGATGCTGCAAATATATCTTTAAATTCCATTAGCAGTTTTTGTAGTTGTTCTTTCTCGTTTTCGTTTAGTAGCTGACTGTCGATTGTCCATAATTCTTCCTCATTTCCTTCCGTTTTTGTTGTTGGAAGTTCAATATCCATCATTGGCGTTAGCTTTCCCAATCTTTCGTTCTCATAGATAACTTTATCTTCCTCGTCGAAATTTGTAATGTTGATCGGAATTTCACTGTTGTCGTTTACATACACTATCTCTCTGGCTAATGGCAGTTCTTTCTTTTTCTCAAATTTGTGATTAGGTTCAAAAATCATTTCGCCTCTAGTTTCCTCGTTTACTTTTACGTAACAAATCATTTGTGTGCGCCCTGGCACTACTATTTTCTCTGAGCATCTCACCTCTGATTTTAACATACATATTCGTCCGGTTTTATCTCTCAGCTCCATCGATCCTAGATCTATTATTATCTCTTTTAATAATTCTGGCATGAGGTCTGTTCCAATTATACAATCTGCGCTCAATCTCCTGATAACTGCTAAATACGTGTTGATTTTTACATTTTTATATTCAATTATCGACCAGATTTTTCCAATGACTGCTACCGATTCTTTTGCTACAGGTTATCACATCCATGTTAGCTTCTTCTATACATGGCCACAATCTTCCGGGTATTTTATCCATTTTTATTGCTGAGATGTTTGCTCCCGTATCAATCATTGCTTTTATCTCTACCCCATTTATTTCTATGGGTACCGTTAATGTTGGTCCAGCTAATGTTTGCAACATGGCTATGGTTCGAGTTTCTGGATCCTGATCCACACTTCTCGATCTTTGGGGCTGGTTCTTGGTACTAAGTCTGCCCAATTTGGTTCGTATGGTACTGGGTAAATGTTTCGTAATGTTGTTGGTCTTGGTATTGGTACGTGTCTTTCTACTGGCATGTTTCTCTCTACTGATTTTGTTGTTTTCTTTAGGCATTCATATACTGGTGGTGGATGATTATAATGTCCACTATGTCTTGTCTTTCGATTTTCCCATTGTTTGAGTTGCTCTTGAGTTAGCATCTGTGTTCCTCCTCGATTTTCGTCGTTGTCGCTGTTATCGCTGCTATCATCTCTGAAGTTTATCCATCGTTTCCAGTTGCTCGTTTTTTGTCGCTTCATTCTGGTTTTCTCGGCTTCTAATCTCATTATTGCTTTAAATTTTCGTCCGACTTCTTCATCGGTACCATTCATTTTAGTTAGAATGCCTACTAATCTCTTTATCTTGTGGATATCTTTTGAGTGTCCATGTAACACCATTGTTTTAGCTAAAAATGGTAAAAATCCAATTGCCATTTTCCAGTTGATTTTTCTCTCTCTTTTATAAATATCGAAACATGCTAACATTTGTGTTAAGATTACTCTTACGATTTGAATGATGAGGATTATTCCCAAAATTCCTGCCATCATTTGTCCGAAGATTAGGAATCTTCCCCACATGGCTTTCATCATATTTGCTGTAGCATGTTGAAAATGATCTGGTGATAATAACAATTCGTAGTTGGGTTTCTCTCCATAGTTGTTACCTCCCGTTATCGTTACAATATTAGATAGTATTGCTTGCCTTTGTGCTGGAAATAATAAATGTTCTCTGGCTCGTTCCAGATCTTTTGTTTGGTATATTCCACTCTGTGATATATCTACTGGTTTGAATTCTGCTTCGCTAGCCAATTCTGTAAGTCCAAATATTTTTGGTGGTGCTACTATTACTCGAGTTGGAAATTGTAACCAACTTCCATCTCTTATTTCGAATAACGGTCCATATACATTGCTACAACTGAACATATTAGGTACGAATTTTTCTGGATTTATCATCCTTGTTACTGGTTGAGCGAATCTGATTTTTCCTTTATGCATTATTTCTAACTCATTTATGCATTTATCTCTTGGAATTGTTGAGTTCTCTGGTAATTTTGCGATTGTCTTTTCACATTTGTATGTATACATGACTTCTCCAACGATTCTTCCAAAATATCCTTCCTGGAGTGGTAGTAATGGAATTGCGTTATCTGGATTCGTGATTGCCATTGCTAACTTTGTTTTTAATATTTCTCTGTTCAGGATACAATCATTTTTAACTAAATCGTAGTATATTTTCTCTGTTGATGCCAGTCCTTTATGATATAAGAAATCCATCTTGTTATTTATATACAGATATAGTTTCACATCTTTGGGGTCTATTTGCGCTTTTGCGTTCGGTATTGCTGTTCGCGATAAGAATATTCCTTTATAATTGGTACTGGCTACCATTTCGTCACATTTACTCACCATTCGCCCTTTTATGAATCTCATTCCGATGGTGGTATCAGTTGATATTACTACTGTTGGCGTGACCTCTGATCCGATAGTTGTGGTTATCGTTGGTTTTCCGATTCTTCCGGTTCTTCGTATTTCATCTAATGCGCTTTTTTGCGTGTTAGTTTCTGTTTCACTGTGCACTCGTCCTTGCACTTCGTCGAATATTGCGCTTTTCAATAAGGTGAGTCTACAAGTTCTGGTATCAGCGTGATATACGATCGTTGACATTCCCGTATTGCATGATCTATCTGTTGCTAGACATTTGAGGGTACTTTTTCATTGCTTGTGTATCTGGATCAAAATATCCTTGGTATTTCTCCAACTTTACTTGGTAGCTTTCAATCACTACTACTCCTTTGACTAATTGATTCAGTAAGGTGTACTCTCCTCCTTGACACGTTCCGTCTCCAGCCGTTATTCTTCCCGCAGCGTATACTCGGGTAGTTTTTATTTTTCCTTCCTCGGCTGCTACATTCACTCGTCCAGCTATTGAGATACGTCCTGTCGTGAATCCTTCTTCACATTCGTTCCGCGTTACTGATACTACTGTTGTTTCCGTTCCGGCTTCTATAATTGTTGAATGCGAGTGATGTCCGCAATGAAATGCTACGATTTTCCTTGTTACAGAGCATTCTTTGATTTCTGTTTTTATGAAATCTACTTCTTGATATACGTTATATGATACTGCTGTTGCTGTTGTCTGTAATCTACCGGGGTTTGCTGCTTTGCACTCTTCCGTTTCTTTTAGTGAATATTTATCACCAATCTTTATGTTATCGCAATCATATACTACAAACGGTTCCACTCCTTTCACGCACATCATCCATATGAGTATTGTGGTGATTATCGCATTCATTCCTTTTCTAGCTGTTTTTGGATCGCTTGCATTAATCGTTGTTTCGAATTCCGTTAGTAACTCTTTCAACTTTGTCTGCATTATTTCAGTTTGATCATCTTTGCTTACTAAATTTATAAAAGCTTGCCATCCACCTTGAGTCAAGATGAATGGTTCAATTACTTTCCTGATAATATCCGTTATTGCGAATTCGTATCCGTTTGGGTTGTATCTTGGAGTTCGCTTTCTGTATATCACTATCGTATTATACATCAGATAAGCCATTCCTACCAAATATCTATTTGGATCATCCGATCGTTTCGTTAAGTGATTTATTATCAATAGTAATTCCTCTGGATCTTTGGTTGTGGTTCGTACTTTGTTGTCCATGATTTTATTTATTATTGGCTTTATTGCTGCCCAAAGCTGTTTCGCTTCTGCTCCGATATTATTGAGCTTTAGATTTCTCTTTATCTCTGGATTTGCTAATCCCAGCATATCAGTTATCAATCTATTGATCCACTTTGCTCCTTTGTTCTTTGCCTTTTAGTTTTCCCTGTAACTGCTTTGTTACTTGGCTAAGCTTGTTTAATTTTGTTGTTAATTGATCCATCTGCATTTGTTCTTTAGTTTTTCTTTCTGGAGCCGGTTTATCAATCTTTGGTCGTCCTCTGGATTTCTTTTCCATTGCCGTACCTGTTTCTTTTCGTTTGGGTTGTTCGTCTGCTGTTTCTTTGGATGTTGTAGCTCCTCGTTCATTTATCCAATTATCCCATTCGTCTCCTGTGGAGTTTCGGCGTTTCCTTTCTTTCTTTTGGTTTTCCTCTTCGGTATCTGGCTCTATAATTTCGACTGGTTGTCTTTGACCACATACTAGCTCATCTGGTTCATCTGTTATCATATCGTCTTCGTTTTCTGTCATGAACAAATCTCTTGATTCCGGTATTCTCCGGGTTGTTTCTTCATCCACAATATCATTAAGATCATTTAGTATCTCTTCATCTCCCGTTGTGATGACGATTACTTCATCTGCTGCAGGTGGAACTTCTGGCGTATTTAGACTTTCTTGTCGCCCTATTGGCGTTTTCGTTTTGATTTCTCTTTTATTGAGTTCTCTACCCGCAATTTTTGCTACTGTTAATATATTTATTAATCCCAATTGCATTTGCGTAACTCCGATTTCAAGATCGTCGTCCAATGATCGTCCTTCGTATTGTAAATGAAATGGCGGTTCATATGGTATTCTCTTTTTCACTTCGCTTACTTTGGCAGTGATATAAAATTCTCTTTCGATTGGTTCGAAATCTGGTGTCATAATTTTTAAACTATACTTTCTATCGTTTCGGCTGCCCATTCGGTGTGTTTCCATTTTCGGATAATTTCTTTCTGAATTGCTTCTGGGTACCACGCAACATTCTCCGATATTCCTCTATTTCCTTTACGATATTCGCAGATTCGTCCACTCTAACTACAACGAATCGATTATCCATTTTTGCTAAATCTGTTCACAGTTCGTCTTTGATTCTTTGCTCCAGTTCTCCAATTATTGCTGCTAACTCTTCTACACTTTTGGTTTCTGTTAAATCGTGTAAATTCCTTCCTCCACAGGATCATCTATATCTGTGGCAAATATTTTATTTCTGGATTCGTTTTTCGAGTACGCTGATTCGTGGTCTCGCCTGTTCTTGTTGAAATTCGTATTTTCCATTTCTCGTTCTGTTTCTACTTCGATTGTGAAATATATCGTATCACGTCTTTTACAATTGAGGTGTTACGTATTTTCAATAGAAACCGCGTAACTCCCTCCGTACATTTTCGGTGGATTTTGGCTTCTGGGCTTATCAGTTGATCCTTGGTACTACTCACCCAATGTTTCGCTATGTCGTTCTTCCATTTTTCCGCGGGTTAGCGATTTGAAATATGTGACTTTCCGATAAATGGCCATTCTAACTTGCCTCATATCTGCCTCTTCTATAGAAACACTATGAGGTGTGTTCCTTTCCTACCCCTCTCCGTCTTGGGTACACCTCTCAATTTCATCCCGTATCTCGATTTCTGTATAAAATTGATGACTTTATACCGGATGATTTTTTTTCTTCCTCAGCCGATTTATACTTTTTCTGCCCATCACCTATTTTCCAGTATATGCGGGCTATCGAGCTCTATCAGTTATTTCCTCGTCTTCTTCTGGTTGCCATTCCATTTCGTTTATCATTTCCTCTGGTAGATTTTCGATATGGTTCATCTACATAGAGTTCCAAGTTGTTTCATTAGCTGCATCTTCTGGCGCTTTCTCCTGGATGTATTCTCCATTTTGGTTCGGTTCTCTCTGTTTTCGCATTTTCCACTCTTTTGTCTTTTCAATCATAGCACCTTTTTCCATGTGTTGATCGCATCTTGAGTCTGTCTAGAGTTGTAATTTTGGGCTTAGCTTTACATCTTGTCTCCATAACTGGTAGATGGTTAATATTCTCGTCCATCTTTTTCTTTTCATTTCCTCTTGAGAACTCTTGGATCTGTTGTTCCCGTTTTCGTGTATTTTTTCTCTCTGGGTTCACATTGGCTATGATATTAATAGTTTGTCCGTCTTACCCAGATACCTAATTCGTAAGCGGGTTCGTTCTCGCGGACTTATTTGCGTTTGTGGTATATATGGCCACGTTCTTTCTACCATACCGTCGTCACTACTTTCGATTAATTGGTGGAATGATTTCTCTGTTTATTCGTCGTAGTAATTCGTGGCATTGACAATCGGATCTTACCCGGATATTTCCGTTATTTCAGATCATTTAGGGGCTTTATTCTTATCTTTTGGTTCATCTCCCCTCAATATCTCTGTTGGTGCTTCCTCCATATTTGGCTGATCAACTCATCTGTTCTCTCATTATCGAATCTCATTAGGTCTGTGGTCTTCGTACGGCTTCTACAAATATTTTTCATGGAAATCTGGTCTCTGTAACGATAATGCGGTTAATATATTTTCTGGCTTGAATCTATTGCTTGTTCTGTCAATTTTTAGCTGGTTTTGTTCTCCTTATCTTTGGTCTCTCTTTTCTAATCCAGGTTTTATTTCGTGGGATATACAATATTTGAATTTTTTTTTGCCATATTTCTGCTGCGTTTCCTCGGTTCATTTTTGTTTATGTTACCCACGTTTATTCCTTTTTGCCATTATTAGAGCATCGCTAGGTGTTAATATCTCGCTTTAATTTTCTTTCCTTTGATAATATAAAGGTTTATTTTATAACTGGGCCTAACTTTTTCACTAACCCATCATACAACTCGTTTGTGCTCTCGCCTCTTGTGGCTATTATCATGTCTTGGTATTCTGGAAATATCAATAAATTACCTGATACTCTTCTCTATGCAGTATTCTTTTTCAGATTCTCTTGGTACTTTTTTATCATTGTCTTTCCATTGATGCTGTAAATGTACCGTTATCTTGTTGATGTCCTTTCGCAGTCAGTTTCATTATTCTGCCTGGATGCGGTTGGGATCTCTGAGGGTTTAAGAACATTTGGTTCGAGTCTACTCTTCTAACAGATTTCATTAATTCTTTATAATATCGCGGTTCGTCTTCCTTGGTTACGTTCGTCCTCCCATTTCCTTAATTCGAGTTTTGATTCATCTTTATTCATATTTCCTCCGCGCATGACTGAATATTTCTCCACCCAGACTGCTTATTTCGCTTTCATCTCATCTGTTGATCGTCTGTATTTGTCTCAGCATCAGTTAATATGTGGTGTTCCTCCTCTTTCATATCTTTGTGGCCTTTTAATTGGAACCATTATCTTCCTTTATATTTATTCTCGAATTTCGAGTTTACTTCCAGTGGGCTTTTCTTGTCTGAATTCTTGTTTCTATTTTATGTAGCAGCTATCCTCTGATTCGGTTTTTTGTTAATTATTGGTTCTCGTTTTCTTTCTTTTTCTTGTGACGTTGAGATGCTTCCTGCTCATCTTTTGCAAGTTTTAATTCTGGCTCTTTCGTTTCTTGCCGATAGCGCTTTCTTTTCCATTACTTCTATTTTTGCGTCTAGATGCTTTGTTCTTTTTCTTAAATGTTCAGCGCTCCGTTGATTTTTAATAATTAGGCCCTTCTTTCTTACGTTCCGCTTTCTCTTGGTTTGGGATTGCTTCTTTTTCTGTTTAATGCATTCCTCCTCTTGTTCTAAAGCTTCCTCGTGCTTTATTTCTCGAGTTACTGTCTCTATGTTTTTTGTTAATCCGTCATTTTCGAGTTCATCTATCTCGTACATTGGTTTAACTCGTTTTTGCTCTTCCGTGAATCATCATCTCCGCTCGATTACCTCTCTTGAGTTTCTGTTTCGTCTGATTCTCAGTTGTCATTTCTTTTAGTTGTCGAGCGTCTTCTGTTATTTCTCCGCTGTAAGTCTTTTGATGGCCTCTATTTTTCCATCGTATTCAACTCAAGTTGTTTCTCATTATCGGTTGTCATCATTTCCTCCCCCTCTTCTTCAAACACACTCTCGCAGTTGTGAATTTCGTCTGCGAATTTCCATGCCTGCATCGATAGTTAATTCTTTTCGGCGTTTGGTTTCGATTTCCCATCTGTTGGCTGGAGTTTCTGGCTTGCCTCTGCTGAAGTGCTTCGGCCATCAAGGCTTGTTTGTTGCTCTGTGAGATTCTCTGGTTCGCAGCTCTTGAATCTTCCTCATTGCTTCTCGATTACATTAATTCGTTGGTTGCTGTATAGTCTGCGGGCATCTGGTTGCATCATTCTTTAATGTCCATGGGCATGCTCGCTGTAGATTTCCCGCAGCATTGTCTATTTCTGTATCGACGTTAAGTTTGGTGGAGTTCTTGTAGGATTTATTTTTGGTCTCTGTTGATTGTGACTCGGTCGCTCGGTATGTTGCAAGTCGCCTTGCGGATGGGTGCCTTGTTGACCACAGATGTAATGAGCGACGCTTTGCTGTGTAAGTTGTTGACATAGTATCCTCGTCAGTGATGGCGCCCTCGTTTTCCACACTATCTGGCGAGTGTGATTGCCGGAAGACGAATTTTCTGATCGATGTCCCATGTTTTGACAATGTGGAGCATTTTTCGTTTGCGTTTGGATTATCCTGAAATTATTATTATAGGCTTACTTGGGTTGATACCGTCTGTCTCTGGATTGTTTGCTTGGCTGGTGCTTGAACATCTGCTGTGCCTGTGGAATGAAGATTCAACGGGTTGATAGTTGTTGTTTTTGATTGGTTGGCATTCGTTGAATGTTGTTGGTTCGTGGGTCAAACTGCCACTTGATGATCCAGTCCCAGGATGGCTCACATCTATTCTCCGTTGATTGATTCCTCTTAAAGACGTCGTAACCATTTATCCTCGGGCAAATCTGTTTCCTCCGAAGGCTTCTTACGATATTTCTTTAATTCGCCAAATGGCGTATACTGCAGTTTGATTTCTGTCTCGTTCGTTTGTTTTCGGATGTAGGAAGTCAATATTTTCCGCTATTTCCTCCCTTCTCTATTCCGAATAGTTTTTATTAAGGACTCTTTAGATTCGTCTGTCCACGTGTCAATGTCGTTGACATCTCTCGCTTCCGTCTACGAATACGATCTGGTGCGGCTTCCTTTCAAGTATAAAGGCCATTCGCGTCTTTACCGTTTTGATCGTGTGCCAGGTGAGCAGATAGTGTGATTGTATAGCACTCAAAGTCCTTATGAATGTATCTAAGTTTGGTGTGGAGAGCTACGCGTCAAGGCGGTTCTCCTCTAAACTTTTCTCATGAATTCTCCACTATCAACGTTGTTGTTATTTGACAGATTATTTGCATCCGGCATTGAAGAGAATTTCTGAAGTTGTCATGTTAGATTGGTTGTCTGGTTCTCTTCACTTCCGTTCCTGATTCTATTGGTGTGCCAATTGGTTCTCGATATCGTAGTTCTTCTCTGTCGCTGCTTAATTCAAAATCGGTCAAATTATTGTGCCGGATTCCTGTTGCTGAGGGTAGTGATACTATGGTGGGTTGACACTTCTGCTTGTGGCGAACTTTTTTCTTTTCCTTTCTGTTTTTAATAAACTTTTTCTCTATTCTCGTTTGGGCTTTTCTTCTCGTGTGGTTGCTGATGCCTATCAATTTACGGTTATTTGTCTGTGACTGGTTTTTCCTTGTGTTCTCTTTCTTGCTTTGGTTTGCTTTGAATTTTGGTTGCTTAAGGCTCGTGAGTTACTCTGACGTTTATTACAAATTCTTTTCTGCTCGTTATTCGAGTTTCTTTCATTATCACTTTGTGTGTTTTGTCGTTTGCTCTGAAAGTATTTTCTCGTTGCTTTGCTTTGAACTGGCTTGGATTGCTTTGTTGACTATCGGATTCCTAAATATAAAGTAACACTCCAATATTCTATACTCTATAACCAATTTTCTCCTCCATTTATCATACTATATACGTTATTATCCCTGTTAGCGATTTATGTGGTGGTCTTCTTTATATGACTCACCCCTTTATTTTAAGTTCTATTTTTAATTATCATTCTCGTAACAATAGCTATTTAATCTCGTATCAAATTATCTATATAGTCTTATCAGTTTCAATAGTCGTATCAATTATCTATATCATAATATCAATAATATAACATCATCATATTCATAATTCTCAATCAATCCATTAATATATTTCCTATGTCATCCCATCCCAAAAAAATTCATGATTGCTTAAGTCCTCATCGCTGGCGCTCTATGCCCCCTCTATAATTTCCGTTGGCTCCTTCGGCTTCGGCACTTAACTCGCTTTAACTGGTCATACTGTGACCTTAATATCTATGCCATATCATATTGTCATCTTTACTCATATCATATCTTATCTGGCACTGCTATGGCCTCTAATCGATAATTATATCTCATCTGGCACTCTATGGCCTCTAATATCTAATCATAATTGGTATCTCATTCTTACTGTTTAATCTAATCATAAATCATGTTCTACATTGCATCTTTACTCATATTCATAATTCATTTATTCATATTATCTCTCATTGTTCCCCGACTTGAGCTTCATCGTGACTTTTGGGTATGTTTGAGGCTCAGCACTAACTCTCGAAGCCATGGCGTCTTTTGGCCGCGCATTCTGAGCCGTGTTACGGCGTTACTCACCGCCATCGGAATATTGTACTCGTGTGGGATCCGGTTATTGTACCAGACTCCCGCTGGAGCAGATAAAAGAAAAAATTGTGCCTGCGGTACTCGGGTGTGAGTCAGGCGGGTTGCGTACCGGGGTCGGGAGATAGTAAGAAGTATGAAATGCTGAGACCTTCAAGCTCAGTGTCCAGGCGAGGTTTACTATGATGTCCGATAGGAAAAGAAAAGGAAGCGATTACAATATAGGCGCGGAACATTTCTAATCCCTGCCCGCCTTCTGCATCAGATTTTCCCGCTCAATTCGGTCCTGCCCTTATGCTTGACCTGTCAGATTTCAGGCTCAATTCGGCGCCCTTATCTGACCTTGTAGGACATTTCTGAGTATGAACCATTTACCGTTATTCCATCTCACCTACCCGTTTGGTCTCTGACACTCGGTGTGGGATTCCGGGTTGTTGTATCGAGTTCCTCCCCAGATAAAAAATCGTTCGATACTCGCTGTGTGATCCGGGTGTTTTTGTATCGAACGGCTCAGCGCCATCAGTCCCTTGCGATAACAACCCTGAGCACGACATCCGTACTGGTCCCTCTTGTGCCGCCTCAAGCCACCGCTACGGGAAAAAAGAAGCATCGTCTAGGTACTTAATCAAAACTATTATATTCCTGTTCGGGTTAACACTCTTTTCTCACCTTCTCCGTTCTATCTCTTGCACTCCGCCCTTCAAAATTTGTGGTAATCGGCATCAAACGAAGTTTCCCGCAAGGAGAGTGATCAATCGTCTCGCCGTTACTTGCCGATCATTACGCGACTTGGCCTGAGCCAGTTCCTTTCTCATAGGGTTGATCAGGGTTTCCCTGGGGTGAGCGTACTACAGTTAGATAGCTCGGGTTTTAACCACCATTTTTCCTCGTCCCGTATTCCATATATGATGATAATATAAATATAATAAAACAAGGAATTAATGGACCTAGAAGTGTTGTCGAAATTTTTCCGTCCAAATATTTGTGTCTCTGTGCATGTGTTTTTAATATGTTCACCCTATTCGGCTGTCATGATTCGGGTCTATTACCTTTATTATCGTTGTCAGGTTATTAATTGTTAATCTACGAACACGCATAGTTTATTTTGTATGTTTTTTTACACAACTCATTTATTTTCACCAATCTGATAATATTCGAAATAATGAACAATCCATTTATTCATATCATAACAATTCATGGAAGTAAGACAGTTAGTCTTTCCTTAATCTTCGTTGACCATAAACAATGCAGTGCGAAGCTCTTGTGCGCAGTCCCATGACAATAACTCAGGTGCCCACAAGGTAATCACCATTACTCGTGCTTCTTCTGTTTTGCACGCATAAGACATTCCAAATAAGCCCTTGGTTTGCTCCTTTCATTGTTGTTGCAATCTCGTCTTAAAATATTTTCGACTTTTTCATCAACTTGTTCCAGCTTTTTTCCGAATTGTTATTTCCAGATCTCATGAGATGATTTCGTATATCTTTCCACTGTTACGGTCTTTATCAAATGTCAATCATTTTATCAAATATGCAATGTTCGTCGGAATATAGGTTGGAAGATCGTTTGATAATATCGCCCTTTTAAGCTCGTTTTAATGTACGTTTTGTTTATTAATTAGTTTCCCTCGAGATTGGTCATTTTCGATGTTTAGCATCCCCTTTAGTTTTTCTATTATTTTTTGTTGGTTCCATCTAAAATTATTAGAAATTCTCTTTTAATTCCCCATTAAATTTTATTTAAATACTAATTAACTAAATTCGTATGTTATCATTCAAGCTCTCAGTTAAGTATTTTGTTTTAATAAGTGCTAATTTAGATTACTATAATTCCCGTTGGGTAATTTATTTTATTTTTGTTCTATTGTTTTCCCCTTTTCGTTATTCTCCTTACTTAACCCCATTTCATTGTTAATCCCGCATTTTGCCCTTTAGATTATATGTTGTTTGCTTATGCAGGTCTTGTCGTGTTGTTGGTAATCTTCAAGGGTGTGTGGTCATCAATATTAATGGATGTTGAATGCTTTTGGCGTTGATATCTATTTCAAAACTTTTTAAATTTTCATATCAGTTTGTTTGCTTGGGTTTTTGCAAACTTAGTCATTGTTTATCTCGTGTATGTATTCTCCGTGACTGTATGTAGTCGGTTTGAATGGTTTTCAATTGTAGTCGGTTGGTCGTTTTTTCGTTGGTTGTCACATCTCCCCGACATTTTCTATTTAATTCCAAAAGATTTTCATTTCGGTTCTTCTTTTGGTCCTTTGCCAACAAAATCTTCAATCCCGGCTGAGGGTGTACTGACAAACTCTCTGGTTGTGTTCTTAAACTTGATTGTTTTAGTTTTTTTCCAAATAACAAAGCTCTGCAATCCGGCTGAGGGGTTTGTACCTGAACAGAAACCTCTGTTGTTTCTTAACTTGATTTGTTTTAGTTTTCCAAATAACAAAGCTTCAATCCCGGCTGAGCCCCAAATTTGTAATGGTGGGTTACAGGGTTTTCGAGTTTGTTTTAAATTATTCCATGGTTTTTGCCCCGTAACGCATAGCAAAAAAAATGCCTAAACTGCCACTTGGTACCCTTCTAGGCAACGTTGGTAATGTTGTCAATGTGACCGGGCTCCGCAAAATTGAGTAATCATTAGCTAATTACTATAGTGGCTCGAAATCCTCGGGTTCACGAAGCTTTTTAATGTTCTTTTTTGTTGAACATTGTTATCATTGGATTAATATAAGCTTATATAATCATTCTAAACGACGGAAATTCATCATTATCTCTTCCATTGACATATTTCATTTAATACTTCTTCTTTCTGTTATATTATTTTCTTTTCTCCTTTAAGCTAGTAATGATATTGTCTTCTTCACTTTTGTTAGATTTACTCCTTCTCGTGACTAGTCGTGCTCCATTAAAGGTCCTGGCGTTGAGGTATTACGTCAAATAATATATATATACCGGTAATTTCTAGATCAACTGGTAGAGTTATGCAACGACCATCAGAGATAATGATGGTGGGTTAGCAGGGTTTCGCGTTTGTTTAAATATTCCATGGTTGGCCCCGTTAACGCCATACAAAATGCTAACTGCCACTTGGGCAACCCGTTGCTAGGCAACGTTGGTAATGTGTTCAAGTGGTGGACCGCCCCGCAAAAAATTGAGTATCATTAGCAACTATAGTTGCTCGGGACAATCCTCGGGTTACGAGCTGCCGATAGAAGACCTGTGCTCGCTTTTAATTATCGTCCCTATTGCGGTCTAAATTTGCCTATCTCTATCCGCTAGGTTTTTCGGCGTCTAGTTTTGAGAAGACAAGATAATTATGGTTTTATTTAATATCTCCGCGATGTTATTTTATTTAAAAAGAAACATTACAAGTACAGCAACGGCGATGAAGAGATGTACAGAAAACAATATATTAACAATAGTCTATTTTCTCTATGAAAGTATAATTGATTGGAGAGTCGAGCGGCTCGGCGCTTTGCTCGCTGCCTTGCGACCGGTCGGTCGACTGGATGTTGAAGGAGAGTGTTGGAAGTTAGGGTTTCGACAGGAGTTGGTATTGCGGATGGGGTGATTCGGAACTCACGGTCATGCTAATTGAGCCGGGGCTGAAACTAGATGGGTAGGTTTCCGCTGCCGCGCGTTCTTGACTGGCGACACGCTAGCCTCTAGTCCGCCTGATTTGGGTCTTCAGACTTGTTCACAATTGCTTTCTTCGGCCCACCCCTTCTGGGCGCAGGCTAGCTTTTGTAAAACGGCTTGAACCTCGTGGGGTTAAACCCATGTAGCCTTGGAGTTGTTGCATTTCCCTGAACCAGGTGCATGAAGTTGATCTTGGAGGTTCTGTTTGCCTGTTTGCTTCGAGTTAACCTCGTTTTGCAATAATTTTACGGATCCATTTCTAAAATAGTACGAATGAATTGGAATGGCTACTAATGCAAATATGAATAGTTTTATTCAAAAAAAATGAAAAGTTATGATAATAATAGAAGAGAAAAATAGTTTGTAATACTAAATTAAATCATCACAGCAAGAATTACATCGTAGCAAGAATCGCTTGATCCCTTCTTCTGGCGAGTAACCAGGGAATCATCACGATTACCGGCTTTAAGATTTCTAAATCGGCTTGTGAGGGGTGGGTATCTACTTGGCTATCGTCCCTCCGTCAGATCAATTTTGGACGTTGGCCAGGTGGGCTGTGGCCCTGCCACACTTCTTGCGACTTGACGTTGGAGTTGTGGAGAGATCCGTCCAGAAGTCCGGGCTTGAGTCAAGATATCCTGCGAAGGATTAGGCTCATTGAAAACGCTTCCGAACTGCCGCTGAACTCTTCGCGGGGTTTTTATCTCTTCCAGCTGATCATCTTCAGGCACGGAAGGGTATCGCTCTGATACACACCGCTTCCATGCCTGCCTCATTGTTCTACTATATGGGCGGGTAGGTTCGAGCATAGCCTCGGTTGGTCCTGAATGAAAGAGGGAAAAATTATTTTTACTTGGTACGTAAATAACGTTGTTTATCAAAATTTGACGGAAACTAGGGGTATCTTAACTACAAACGTATCTTAACTCTCAAAAGCTTGAAGAGGGGTTCGGTGGGAAGGTCATTCGTCCTTCTACTAGTTCGATTTATCAGTGATCTCTATCATTAAAATGGATATTCCGTTCGGACGTACTACATAGATGTCTTGGACGCTTGTTATGCCAATTAGATGGGCGCCGCGGTTAAGTTATGTTTTGTATTATAAAATTCAATCACTTAAACCATAGTACTGCAACGATTAAATCCGAAGAATTTAAGACATTATTTACATACAAAATTAAAGTTAATCAAGATCATTAAAGCCCGTTAGCACTTTAAAGATTGAATCCGAAGAAATTAAGAATCAAGATCAATTAAACTGAAATAAGTAATTTGAAATTAAATCCGAAAATTAAGAAGAAGTACAAAAATTAAGAAGAGACAATTTTTAACTGACTATTTTTAAGAAACAAAATAGAAATCCAAAAATTTTACGAAGAGAATAATCTTAATGATTATATTTACCAGCCAATTAATTCAATCAAGAATCATTATTAAGTTTTAGACTGGATTTATAAGCGAAAATACTGGTACGCTTGATCTGATAGATAAACAGCGAAGGGATTGTGACATCCGGATAGGCGGAAACGTACGGGCATTCAGCTTTGACTAATGGAACGGAATGTTTAGCCTTATTGTGTTGCCTGATTTGTAAAGTCAGGTAAATGTCTGAATCAATAATTTACGCATCTATTTTAGGTACTTTGCAAATCATTTCATAAGTCGATCGTTCATAGTGACGAAGTTGCAGTGGTTCGGGGATTTTGGACCAGTGATTTATCTGGTACTATCAGGGCGAAGGGATCTTTTCAGTAAGGACGATAGTTTTCAGAAGTTGCGATCGGTCATCTGGTAAGTTTATGTATTCATTACTTAGGTTTTTTATCGCATGTTTTTTAAGGGAGTTTTCTTGATCGCCAACTATGAAATGGAATCGGTTTATTTCGATGTTGATTCGACTCTATTGGAAATTTTTATTGAACCATTTCGTTTATCTCTTGATAATCCTATGCAGTCCCTTTGGATTTAATGTGAACGAGTAGTGGTTAATTTATTGAAATAATAAAATAATAGAAAATTGTTGTTCTAAATATATTTATATAATTGGTATGTGAAGTAATAAGGGATTTTATCAATAATTAGTTTCACATCAGTTATTTAATTGTCACATTATTGGGCTGGTTTCGAATCCTAGTCGATAATATAAAATGTTTAGTTGCTATAGGTATTTATATTGTCCAATTAAATTTATATTATTATTAAAGAGAACTTGTCCATCAAATCGATTAATTCAGTTAATATTTATTCTAGATTCCTGAGTTTCAAACGGTTGATATTCTTTTCCAAATTTTTTCACTGATTTTTTAAATAAATTACGCATGAGGTAATCCCGCAATTTTTTCCAAATAAATCTTTACCCTTAACTATATGATTTGATGTATTGTTTTAATCTTCCTTTAATTTTCATTGAATAGTTATTTCAACGTTGGTGAAAATCAGTGAGTTATCTTAGTTTCTTTGATAATTTAATTTAATAGAAGTTAGCAATGTTACCTTGATTTTATTCCTTTTCTTAAGCAATTACAACTACAACCATTTCTCAATAATTAATCCAAGTGATAAAAAATTTTGAGTTACTTTAAATTCTCTTTGCATTGACTGAGAAGATATTTTAATTTTTTAAATAACTATATTGGTTAGATTAATAAATTAATCTAATCCGTTTGAAAGACAAGTTCAATTAATTGTCCAATATTTTTCATCTAAGATATTTCAAATTGTTAATAACCAAACGATTTTGATCCCGCGCCATTCCCGTCAGTAGAAACTCAAGCGCATAATGTTGCTCATATTACATTTAATGATTAAATATCATTACATTAATCATTTTTTCCTCGATAATTATTTAATTAAAGGATATTAAATAATTTTCACATTAATCAATGAGAATCAATAAATTATTTACTAACTGGGTATTAATATTTTTACAATAATCAATGAGAAACAATAACTTTATTTACTAAATGGTATTATTAAGATATTTTTAACATTACTCAATGAGAATCAATAAATGATCTCCATCGATTTATTGGGACTTGCAAATTTAATTTTAATTTGAAACTAATCAAACTTAGATATAACAACGAATTTCCATTTTTAATTACCCCAGTTCCAATCCCCTTAATAAGCCTTAAGCCATTTGTGTTTTATATATATTTACTGAGTGCCGCACTGGACTACTCGGTGGGTGAGATAATATGAGCCATGTGTAGTATGAGTTAATCGAGTTTTACAGAAACGAGGAACGAGAAGCCAATCCAAGACTTCTCCCTCATGTCCTCCTTCTCATCTAATAAGATAATATTGACGATCCAACTCTGCGGTTCCGCACGGTCACCGGTCTTCACGGCACAGATCATTGGGCGATTATTCCACGCGCTTTTACACGAATCTGAATTGTGTGTAAATTTTATTTACTTGCGATTAGCGTTTCGGGCTGTGGGCCGGAAAAATTCACAGTATTTTTAAAATAAAATAAGTTTATATATATATGAACAAATTATACATAGTAATGTTTATTAATTATAAGAAAATTATAAATGTACCCTTACCAATTCATAAAAGAGCATATCATTTACATAATACCAAGATGCCTCCTTCCACGCCGACGTCCGCGCAGTAGCTCTACAGAGATGCGAAGACACGGGGCGTGGACAAGAAGGGTCCAAAATCAATGATTCTCACCTAAAATTCTTACAAAAATTCAAACAATGAATCCGAACAGATTTAAAATTTTAAAAACGATTCAAATAGTTTGAAATTTTTAA